>PVKE010004499.1:0-64315 GCA_004027555.1 Craseonycteris thonglongyai | reverse complement strand
GGGGGGGGGGGGTAGAAATACCAACATAATAAGCAGCGTGACAGGAGCGCTCGGCAAATTAACTCAATTAGACAAAGCCTGATTTAACGGGGAACACGGTGAGAAGTGCCACCCTCATTAAATCTGGTTGTTTGAGGTGCTTCTAATGGAATTAAATTTGTTTTAGTTGTTTGGATCACATAAAACAGTCTGTGCATGTGCATGTATACACGTGCTCATGCGTGGGTTCTATGATTTGATGGGTATTTTTTAAAGAGGAGAGGAATAGAATATAAAACAAAGATATACCAAAAAAAAAAAAGAAAGAAAAAAGAAATAAAACAACCCAAATTGGAATCGGAGTGAATGCTCGAGTAGAAGACAAGAAGAAAGCAGGCTAGGAGTAAGTAGTGGGGAGCGAGAGAGCGATCTTGTGACTCTAAAGCCATGAGCTCCCTTCGGTGGGGACTTCTGCTTGGTTGCCTGGGCTGTGGACTCCTGCCCGGAGTCTGGGCGCAGTTCCCCCGGGTCTGCATGACAGTGGACAGTCTGCTGTCCAAGGAGTGCTGCCCGCCACTGGGTGTGGAGCCGGCTAATGTCTGTGGCTCTCAGGCAGGCCGGGGCCAGTGCACAGAGGTGCAAGCTGATACCAGGCCCTGGAGTGGTCCTTACTTCCTGCGAAACCAGGATGACCGCGAGTGGTGGCCACGGAAGTTCTTCAACCGGACCTGCAATTGCACAGGTGAGGGAGCCCCTTATGGAGAGGCCTGTCTGCTCCAAGCTTAGTGGGGAGGGCCCAGCTGGGAAAGGAACGTCTTCTGAGGAAGAAATCAGACTCGTGAGGCTGTCAGACTAAGTTTTGAAAGGCAAACCATTTGTTTTTCATAGGCAGGGAAGTGAGGAAGGCTGGTGTCTTGGTTATATTCTTCACACCCTCTAGTACCTCTAGTTACAGAAACTAAATAAATATTACACAGGCCAAACTTGGCTTATGAACTCATGCCAACATACCATTGGCTTGTTTGTTGGAAGGGGAAGCTAAAGGGCTCCAGAGTCAGCTTTGAAAGCCGGGGCAAGTCCTTTCAAGATGGATTAGGTGCCCTCTCCTGAAATGGGTTTGCACTTGTTGAAGAGGGGTTGGGTGAGGCTTGGCACTTGGAAGACAGGAATCCGAGGCCCATATTCCGTAGTTCTAATCTCAGAGTTGCCAGTGGTTTGAACAGGTCTCAAATAGAGTCCACCTTCCTTGTTAAAGTTATACCTGGGTTGTAACTTTGTCAAAGTTGGACACATGTGGCCGGACAATGCTTTCTGGGAGAGCTGAGGGGAGCGAGGCTTGTTATTAGATAACATGGGCTTTTTCCACCCTTGTCTTCACAGAATCAGAAAGGAATGGTGGTTTACCAGGGCAGGGGGAGAAGAAAATGGAGAGTTACTAATTAACCAGGATAAAGTTTCAATTAAGCAAGATTAGTGCTAAAGTTCTGTATAATATTGTACTTGCAATAATGTATTAAATACTTAAAAATGCATTAAGAGGGTAAATTTCATGTTGTATTCTCACCACACACACACACAAAATCAACATAACATAATCTCCATGACCTTGAAATTGATAAAGATTTTAGTCTATTAAATTGAAATAAATGCAAACTCTGAGGGGAAAAATCCTAAATTATGTGCTCATAGTCTCTACAGAGAACCTCTCTATTCTCTATCTATGGAGATAAACTAAAACCAAAAATTAGTAAACTTTATTGTCAAGAAAGGCAGAATTTCAGGAGACTTAACCATTCACTTTACAAGTTTTACCTGTCTATATGGGCATTTCTGAGAATAATCAGTTGCAGCTGTATCTTTGGACTTCTGAAAAACATACACACCAAATAGCTTTTGAACAGTTGTCTGAGAACATCTTGTTTGTACAAGTGGCTAAGTGCCTCCATTTTCCAATCTCTGAAATAGGGTTAATGATGAAACCACACTTGTAAAATTCTTTTGAGCCATTGAGATGAAAGACCCTCTGTGAGTATAAAGTATTGTTATTAAAATAATAGAATATGTAATTAAAAGGAATAGACTGTTTAGAGCTCCTTGTAAATTCACTAATCGGTGGTCTTTAAGCTTATTTAGTCTAATAGCCTTTTGAGGTTGAGCTGATGTAGTTCATGTAGGAACGTGCATTGCTTAGTTGTTCTCACCCTTTCCATTTTTATCTCAGTCCTAAGTAGGTATCAGATTTTGTCTTTTCAAATTTAACCTTTTCTCAAGGACATATTACGTGGTAGATAGATTGGTATCTAGGGACTCTTTATTTTCTCTCTCTCTATTTCCCAGTGAGATATGCAATTCTTTCTAAAGGAGCTCTCTTCATATATATACATATGTATATATGTGTATATATATATATATATATATATATATATACACACACACATTTGGGTGTGGTTATTGGTGGATTAAAGGGAAAAATTAACTCATTTTACACTGATGGAATGAACTACTAGGAAATCTAAATTAATAAAAAAATCAACATTTTGGATGCTAAGCTTTCACTTTGTTGCACTTTAAAGTTGTCTTTAGCATTTTAACAAATTCTGTAGAACAGGTTTAGAAGCTCAAAAATGAAAAAGATTTGACTGTAGGGCTTTGACATATTTTTTCTGAGACTTGATGAAAAAGCATTTTTTTTTTTTTTCTTAAATACATTTCTGGGTCACAGGTGAGTTCAAATCTAGGCAAATGCTCTCTTAGTATTACATTGCTTTTCAGGGGCAACTCTGGCTTTGTGAAAAAGAGATGTCTTTGAACATAATTATGAAGCATCTCTGGTCTTCTGAGTCAGATTAATCATGTTGTCTTTTGTCATCCATGGTGCTTGGCTAATTCTTCTGTTTGCACTTTCTCCGCAGTTAGACTTGCATTGATATTTCATTGTGCACATATCCTTCATCTCCCCTAGAGGAAGATACTGTGCCTTAATTATGTTTGTATCCTTTAGTGCCTAATGTCTTTTATTCAATTATTCTTGGAGTCCCTTCATCACCTACTCTGCCAATGTTTATTTAGCACCAATTATATTAGACCCTTCAGATACTAAGGGAAAAAAAAATTCAATGTGATTTTTAATATGTCCACAGCATATTGAATGAGTAAGACAGATATGAAAACAAATACTTATGTGATACCTCTTGATAAAAGGTATCTAGTAATACCAGTAACAATAACAGTATAGAACTTACTGTGTACCATATACTGTTCTAAGTGCTCTAATATGTTAACATGCTTGTTTCATGTAAGAACTCTAGGAAATAGAACTCTCATCTCAACATGACAGGTAAAATCCAAAGTTACCAGTGTGTCAATTGTGAATGTACATAGATTGTAGAAGCACGAAGGGAGGCATTCTTGGTTTTGACTGCCTTTTAGATATTAGGTGTTAATAAATTATTTGTTGAATAAAGGAATAAGGGAGATAACTAGTTATTTGTAGTTTTGTTTCTAGCAACCAAAAAGAATTGTGGTAAAGAAAGTACAGGAATCTTAAACTCACTATGAATTACTCAGTTTCAACAATGAGACCCAAAATTCAAAGACAGGTTTTATGCCTTTAAGTGTAAAAATGTATTGAATTTATTTTATTTATTATTTATTTAATTTATTATTATAAAATTTAGGTATGCTATTTCTTAGCATTTTGAAGGAATTACTTTCTTATTGTAGAACTGTGACTATACATTCACCTCTGTTCATTGGGCTACAGGCAAACAGCTAAAATTTGGGTATTTACTATCCTTCAGGTACATTTTATTCAATCACTGCTCAAAAATACTTTATTCTTTATAAAAGCTGCAAGAATAGATGATACATTATAATCAAAGATGTTTGAAAAATAGTTATGAATCCATTTTAGTAGGTACCCTGAGGGAAAATAAATTCCAAACTCCATGAAGCCTGAAGCATCCTGTATAGCATCTGATACTATAGTAGATACTCAATAAATATTTGTTAAATAATTTGTATTTAATAGCTTCATTTCAATAAGCAATATAAATTTTCATGTTTAACACAAACTATTCAAAAATATAATTTTCAGTCTTGGGACTGGTAGAATCTTTGCTAAATATAAATATAAATATATATATATATTTTTTTTATTTAATTTAATTTTATTTTTTTAAGATTTATTTTTATTGTTTTTGACAGAGAGAGAGATACAGAGACATAGAGAAGGGGGAGGGCCCAGAAGAGTCTCCATAGCTGCACATCATTGATTTTTCCACATAGTTTCGTTCCACAGGTGGGCGTGGGGCTGCACAGGGCAGGAAATGGGCCAGGGTCTCACCCTGGTGAGAACTGAACTAGGGGAACTCCCCAGTTCAGCATATGGGTCCACTCGGGCTGGGACTGGGATTCGATCCTCGGTCCCCAGGGCTGCAAATGAGCGCTTAACCCACTGAGCCATCCCGGCTTCCCTTTTGCTAAATATTTTTTACTTATGCTCTCATATGGTGTTGAACCTAGGAAAATACAGATAGATAATTGAGCTATATTACAGGTAGATAGAATATTTTGCATGTGACAAAGAACATAAAATCCAAATACCCAATTGCTTTTGAAAAAATTCTCCCTATTTATGATATTTTCAAGGATATTTTTTTTAACTTTCAAAAAATCCATTGGTTTAATAGAAAAGCATGCCTATGCATTAAAAAAAAATTTTTTTTTTACATAGTACAAATGTTAATAGTTTAGTTTTCACATTATTGGAATTGCTTCTTTTGCTTTACAGATTCAAATAATCCTCTCTCTTTCTTTGGTCATGATATTTTTTACTTGCCTCTGTCTTGGTACTTACAGTTTATGAAAATCATTTACAGGGCCAGCTTTTCCTTCTAATCCACAAGAATGGGGAAAGAAAGGAAGAAGAAAGTTTATGTTTATTGAATTATCTGCTACATACTTTATACTGCTTTCTTCTTTAAATTTTTTAAATTATAGTTGAAATACGTAAAATTACTTTTTTTAAAAATTTCAGCTTTGTTGAGGTATAATTGACAAGTGTAAGATATTGAAAGTGTATATCGTGGTGATTTGTCTTTATATTTCTTTCATTCATTCAATAAATATTTTTTTTTTTTGCACAAGGCCAGGCCCAGGACTTGTAGCAGGATAACTGCCCTGCAGGTGCCTGTAGCTGAGACAAGTAGAAGTTCACAGTTGCTGTGATAAATTCAATGCAAGGGGAATAGGAGGTGCCTGGGAGCACAGCATGGGAGTATCCACCTCTGATATGTGGAATCAAGTGATCTTGTAGAGGACCCTCTGTGGAACTTGAAGGAGGAGTAGGTAGCTCAGGCAATGACAGAAATGAGTCAGTAAAAAAGGGTCTGGAAGCACGAGATGGAGGAGGAGGAGGAGAAGGTGAGCCCCAGAACAAGTCACCCACATTAAATGCTTCACATGACCTCCTCTCATCCCCTGAGAGATAAATGTTATTATCCCCTTTTGTTTCAGCATTTCACTCCACTAATATGTAAATGTTTACTCTCCAATTTATCACTATCGAAGGAATGAGTTGCTGGCTATACCACAAGCAGTACTTGAGGCTAAGAAGGGAAAAGTCAAAAGCAAGCTAAAATAAACTTCGGCGTTCATCAGGAAGACGTGGAGAGCTTGCTCTGACGATAGGGTCCTTGGTCTCTGGGAGGACAGCGCAGAGGCCTTTGTGCAACCACAGGGAACCTGCCGTAATTTGCACTTCCTGACACCAGAGCAGCTCACTCACCTTTATGACCTGCCAACCTCCATCGATTTTTGTTGCAACTCAGTCTTCTTTGTGAAATAAACCAGCTCTTTAAATGTTGAATATCACCTAAGTTTCTGGAAATCAGCTTATTTCTTTTGGTTGCACCTTTAGCTTGGTGTGGATTCTCTCTCTTCCTTCTCTAAATCAAGCTTTTAGTGTGAGCTACAGGATAGCTGGGCTCAGCGGTGGGGACACAGAAGCTACAGCTCAGTCCCAGATGGGAGCGCGGAGAGGACGCAGGAAGGGACATCCGGTATGACCCACGAGAGGAAGGGAACATGGAAGACAACATGGGATTAACTGGTTAGGGCTACCATAGCAAAGTACCACTGACTGGGTGACAAAGAGATTCATTCTGTCACAGTTCTGGAGGCCTGAAGTCCAAGATCAAGGTGCTGGTAGGTTTTGCTGTCTTCTTCTGTCTCTTCGCATGGTCTTCCCTCTGTAATTATCTGTGTCCAAATTTCCTCTTCCTATAAAGACACAAGTCATACTGGATTAGAGGTCACTCTAATGACCACATTTCAATTTATTTACTTTTTTAAAAAACCCTTTCTCCAAATCCAGTCACATCCTGAGGTATGGGGTTAGAACTTCAACATGTACATTTGGGAGGAGACACTTCTGCCTGTAACAGCATGTAATGCATTTCATATCCTGATTCTTTACAGAAAAACTTTCTAGGAAACTTTCTTGTGTTCAGTTTATTTCGAGATATAAACATTTCAAGAGGAGGTTAAGGGAAGGAAATTGGCTTTCTTTGCCCACTTCTAAGTGCCTTCATCTTCTCTTCCTTTCTACGCAAAGTTCAAATTCAGAAATTTCTTCCAAACTTGATAAACTTCTTCTTCTATCTCTCTCCCCGCCCCCTTATCTCTTTTAAATACACTAGGAAACTTTGCTGGCTATAACTGTGGAGACTGCAAGTTTGGCTGGACTGGCCCCAACTGCGATCGGAGGAAACCACCAGTTGTTCGCCGGAACATCCATTCCTTGAGTCCTCAGGAGAGGGAGCAGTTCTTGGGAGCCTTAGACCTTGCGAAGAACACCACACACCCCGACTACGTGATCACCACGCAACACTGGCTGGGCCTGCTTGGGCCCAATGGAACAGAACCACAGATCGCCAACTGCAGCATTTATGATTTCTTTGTGTGGCTCCATTATTACTCTGTGAGAGATACATTATTAGGTGGGTTTTCTCTTAGATGAATGTATATTATTATAAGTTTAGGTTTGGGGTTGGGTGGGGAGTAATTTCAGGCAGGTTAATTAACAAGAGACCAACCAAAGGAAGGGTTAGGATGGTGAAAGGCAGAGAATGATCAAGGGCTGCCTAAAGTTAGGATGGAGTCGTTTTTTCCTGTGCAGTGGTTGCAGACATTTGAAAATGTTCTCTCCTGTGTTTTGGGTTCAGAGTCCAGACTCTTCTCTATGAAGTTATTAATTCTCAAAGGCAAGAATTGGTGAGGCAAAGAAAAATTACTTTTGGTTCCAGAAGAAAACATTTCTAAATCTGACCATGGAAGCCCTCTCTGACCTTCCCTTCAGATTAAAGGAATTAACCGAACATGTGCTAAAGCACATGAAACTTCCTTCTGCAGAATCAGAGTGTTTGTGTTGGAAGCCTGTATCTCGTTAAACTTGCATGTATCAGTATTTAGACTTTCAGGTCATTATTTATAATGCTTATGCACTGCTGGCATCCCCAGGAATTTGGGGTGGGGGGCTGTCAAGGAAAAGCATAAGCTGAGCCACAGCAATATAGAATTCCTCCTGGCTTAGCCCTTTTAACTCACAGTTAGGTTTAATGATTGAGAAAATAGTGCCTGGCACTTCTAAATCCTAAAGATTGGGACCTGGGTAAGACTTGGAATAGGGGATCATCTGTTAGGAATTTCAGTCATCTAGTATGCCCAGCTTCATCCTCAGTTATTTTTCAGTCAGGGTGAAACCATAAACACTAGTTTTATTGCAGGAGAGATTGGCTCCATTCCAGGTTCTGCTTCGTGCAGTTCTAAACTCGCAGCTACACCTGAAATTACCCCCATTTCGGGAGCTCCCTGGTGAGGTCAGGGTGAACGAGGACATCAAGCTCCCTTTGAATAGTTCCATTCTCATTGGAAATGATCTATTCTTGTGTTTATCCTTGGTTCCTCATTACTTGATTCTCCATCATTTTTTTTTTTTTGGTTAAATTTTTGTTTATTTAAAAAAATGAAAAAAAACATTTCAATTACAGTTTACATACAATATTATTCTCCCTCATCATTTTGTTTTGAGAACTTTAAATTTTGTTCTGGATTAAAATGTCTTAAAAAGACTGTCCAAGAGCAGCGACAGCAATTCTTGCCTTAGTGTGAGTCTTTTAAAAAGTTGCTTCTCAGGTAAGCATCTGTCTTTTTTTGTCGATAGATAAGGAGGCCCTTCTAGCTATAAACCTTATAGCTTTCCTGTCATGACTCTGAGGAATTTTTGCTTTATGAGAGGCTACTCTCTCAAGAGGAAAAGAAAACTATAGTTTCTGGTCCTAGCTAGGAATTAAATTTATATTCATGTCTGTTCATCTCTCTGAAGTTATTATAGGTACTTTAAAGTTAGCTAAAGTTTCTACATAACCATCAAAAGCTGTTATGAAAGGGAGAAGAAGGATGGAACAGGCAGGAAGGAGGTCATTAAATTGCCCAAAGCTTTTCACTAAAATTGGCAGTTCCAGTGGCCAGACAAATTGGTTTGAATGTATTTTTCTCTCTTTTAGTCTTGGAGACCATGGTTGTCAGCTAGTAGTTGTAACTGATTGATAGCTAAGGCAAAAATCTGTGGAAGTTCTTTTCGGTTCTATAAATGCTAAATTAGAACTAAGTGCTGAAATTGCGTTAATGTTAATTAATCCCTTACAAATGTGTGTATTTCTAAGGAGTAGGTTAGAAAATGTCTTTGAAAATATATATTTTGTTTAGGTGATCGATTATATATTTTGTTAATGATCGATTCCCTTGTATACTCTGATTTCATCTTAATGAAACCATGGTTAAAATTAAATATATAACAGAGGCTCTTAATGCTGAACGTGATCTGAATTTCTCTGGGTTTCTGTTGACAGTCAAACTTTTAAGAGGTGAAGGAGAATTTATCCTAAAATTGCTAGTTGTTTGTAAAATTGTTTTGTTGTTGATGTTGTTAACTTTCAGAGAGATAAATGACAAAAACATTATTTTTTCTAAAACACCATTGGGTTATGAGCTTTACAGATATAGCCCCAGTATGGATTAACATAAAAAACCCCCACAACAACCCTATATTCTGTGATATCTAATTAGATTTCCAATTGTTTTAGAACCAGGGCGCCCATACAAGGCCATCGATTTTTCACACCAAGGACCGGCCTTTGTCACCTGGCACCGGTACCATCTGTTGTGGCTAGAAAGAGATCTCCAGGTCGGTGAACACTATACTTTTGGTTCTGTAAATTTTGCTATATATTTGGTGAAGACCCGTATCAGTCCTTGCTTTGCATGCTTTCATGCTTTCATGTTTTATCTGATGGCATGAATTAAATGACTGGCATGCCTTTTGCTTTTAGAGACTTATTGACAACGAGTCCTTTGCTTTGCCCTACTGGAACTTCGCCACTGGGAGGAATGAGTGTGATGTGTGTACAGACCAACTGCTCGGGGCAGCAAGACAAGACGACCCGATGCTGATTAGTCAGAATTCGAGATTCTCAAGCTGGGAAATTGTCTGTGATAGGTAATCGCGTCTGTAACTGGAATGGAAATCCAGAGACCTTGTTTCCTTTTGTCTGAGAGGGATGGAGAGTCACTTTACGTTTCTGTTTCTAACGCATGCTGGGTTCTGTCTATATGTTTCTGACAATGATTTTCCTGGAGGAGGTGCGGTTTTTTAAAACTTCTAAGCACTTTAGTAAAAGAATAGAGGTATGAAGATCACATTTGTGAACTGAATATGTTTGGCTGTTCATTGGAGACCAACTGTTCTAAAGTTAGTAGTTCCTGCATTCAGCCAACATTCTTTTCTTAAGCACCAGTCATATTCTACACCGTGTGATAGTGCTGGGAACACAAGGAAGGATAAAATACAGCTTCCCTTTGAATATCATTTTATATTTACAGAGGTTCGTTGCTTGTACACAAAGTATAATATAAACTGAGAAATATCATAGGAGATGTATGTGCAAAGCCACAAATTGAGTTGGGGAAAGGATTAAAGAGGTGGAGACAATTATTCTGAGCCTTGAAGGAGGCACAGATGTCAACCAGGTAGAGGGGAGGGGGGTGAGTGTGTTCTAGGTGGAGGGAACATGGTGGGTGACGCTAGAAATGTCTCTGAGAGTAGTCTCGTATGGCTGGGCCCTAGTGTGCTGGGAACTGAAAGGCACAGGGGACAAGGTGATGGAAGAATGAGCTCTAAGTACTTAAGGACACAGAAGCAGGTGAGCAGTCCACCCCCAGGAAGAATTCTGTCCTCAGTGATGCCTTGAATTTGTTTCTCTTTATTGGCACACATCTCAGAAAGAGATTCCCCAAGAGACTTGCCTTCCTTTATTCACTTGTTTCCACCATAATCCTGTTTTTAACCTCATTGCTCATGCTCCCTCGTCCTGTGTCTTTCAACTGTCCCACAACACAGAGCTTCATTGTCACATGCCCAAGGCTGGGCATGTGCATATTTTCAGTGGTCTAGGCCTAGCTACCAGGGACCCCCATCTTTTACAGCCTAAGCTTTTCCTACAGTCCTCAGACAATGCTCCACACCACATAGGGACACAAGTGCTTGTTACATGACAAGAGTAATTCCATAAAGCACCATTTCTCATAGTGCCTTGATGTATTCATGTGTGGTACGTGAAAAGAAATGTCTGATCAAGTAAATTTTAGGGAATGCTGAGTTAAAAAGTTTATTTATTTATTTTATATTATTATATCATTTTATTTTATCTTTCTTTTTTAATTGCTAATATTTTATTTTAATTATTTATTTTATTTTACAACTTGGGGCATTTCTTATGTAAGCATATTATTATTGTTCGAGAGAGACCTAAACTTATCTGCATCTGGCAGCTGTATTCTACAGGTCACGTCACAAGAACACACATGCGAAGTGTTGCCTTGGAGGCCTTTATTTTGCCTAGTTTTAGGTACTAGTATCTTTCATCCTCGTGTGTGTGCTGATTCTATTCTCACATGCCCAGTACTATTTTCTTACCCATTAAAAACTCACACAGACACAGATTTAAATTTTATCTCTATTAGTGAAAACACTTCCATGGTGGGATTTCAGGCCACAGCAGGCATGTAGAATATAACCCTTAATGGGCACGGGACTGTCTCAGCCTCCATGTTTGCTATATAACCATCTCTACTGCCTGAGGACATTTTCTAATATTGAGTTTGTCCTAATACCTCTACTCCAGTGATCTGTTGTCACTCTGACTGCCTCCATTTGCCATCAATTTGCCTTAAATGCTTTCCTAGTTTTATGTAGGTCCTTTTGCATAAACTGGCTTAGTTCAGTGGAGTACTGATTACTTTATTCTCTCTTCAGTTAAGATTCAATGCACATAACAGGAGTCACCATCTTGCTTGTAAACCTTCTTAGTGTCTGCATAGTGGAATGGTACTTATTATGCACACTTATTCATATGTGATATTTTTGCATCTATGAATTTGAAATGCTTTAATCCATAATTACTTTTGGAGGTAGTACTTTGACTACATATTTCTGACCCTTGTAAGTTAACTGTAATACATTTTATTGTATCAGTCTGATTGGTTTTCTTGGCCCAGAGTTATGATATGATATACACATTAAGAGATATTATTTTTAATTCCCTTACAAATTTTAGCTTAGATGAGTACAACCGCCGGGTCACCCTGTGTAATGGAACCTATGAAGGTTTGTTGAGAAGAAATCAAGTGGGAAGAAACAATGAGAAACTGCCAACCTTAAAAGACGTACAAAACTGTCTGTCTCTCAACAAGTTTGACAATCCTCCTTTCTTCCAGAACTCTACCTTCAGCTTCAGGTTGGTGCTCTGAGCTCTGCTGGGCTGGAACTTGACAACACGTTTAGATTTTCATGCCTGTGCTTCTGATGAACTAGAAGGAAATCCAGGTGTTAGGAGACTTTTATAAAGCGAAGTCTTTTGATAAGAGAGGATAACAAGGGATCAGTGTGAGGAAAGTCATCTTCCACCTGCTATAATTAGCAGTGCAGTTTTAATCTCTTCTAATTTAGCTATTTAAAACCATCATTTGTATTTCTGATTTCTGTACATATGTAAGTAGTCTTTAGACCCAGGATACCTCATTAAATATAGGATTTAAAAAGTACTTGCTCTTGATGTTTCCTTACTTTTCTGTCTTAAAAAAAAACACATTATATCAGAGACCTTAATATTGGGTTCTGAGATCTGAGGAGTATTACAGACTAAATGCCACTCAGATTACAACACAGTAACTACATTTCAATGCTTGAAATTTAAAGGCTAGCTAGTAATTCTCTCCCTCTAAAATGACTTCAAGAATTAAGAAAAATAGATATAGATATAAACGAGATTAAAACAAAGATGATTGGGACCCCAAAAAGAAATGGTAACAGATGTCTGGTCTTCTCCCAACCTGGATTCATTCATTCATTCATTCATTCACTCATTCACTCATTTTCCCCACTCTCAACATCATTATTGTTATTAGTTTCATGTGTATAAAACAACATAATGATAGACATTTACACACCTCACAAAGTGATAACTCCAGCAAGGCTACTACCCATCTGACCCCTTCCATAGCTATGACAATACCATTGACTATATATCTCTCTCATCTATTTGTAAAGTATACAACTGATGGGTTATTTGTAGCCAGGGGTAGAATAAGCTAAACTTAAATGCAGAGGTTGTGCTAAGTGTAGCAGAGTTCAGGGTCTGTACTGGGGTTGGAACAGTCTTAAGAGTAGTGTCAAAGGTGAGGTAAAGGGCAACATTTAAGATTGTCTTGGAAAGAAGCACACATTAGTTTTTCATTTTAATAAAAATGTTATTGACACAGATTGCATTCCATATTGATTTAAAGGAGTAAGTCTCAAAATGTGCTGCCCAGATAACTGTAATTAGCATCCCCTAGGAGTTTGCTAGAAATACAAATTTATAGGTCCCAGCTTGCACCTACTGATTCAGAAATTCTAGAAGTAGAGCATGAAATAAGTGTTCTTTTCCAGTGATTCTGTTGTATTCTTAAATTTGAGCATCACTGAATTAGAGTAGACAATTAGAATTTCCTGAAAATGGGGAAGAGAAATAAAGGGGGAATTTTGGGATATGTTTAGAACACTGAGTATATTATAGTCAAGCTGCAGGTCTATTTAATCGAGAAATTAGAATATAATATTATATGTTAATTCAAAAAATATTTATTGATCACAGTCCATGTGCTGGGCATGGTATTGAGCCCTGGTAATAAAAATCTGAAGAAAACAGCCTTCCAGGAGTTCATAATCTGGTATGGGAGACAGATATGAAGGGAAAAAATTGTCATACAGTACCCAAAAGAGAGACAACCCAACAGAGCAGGTGCAGAAGTAGCCCTGGTCAAGAGTTCCCTGCTCTTGTAGAAGATCATCACTAAAGGCTGAGCTAATTCTTGGTTAATAAGCCATGATCGAGCTTCCATTTCTTTATTCAGTCTCCAATTAGACGACTATTACTCAGTCTGGAACAAATAAAAAAGACCTTTATCAAACCATAGCTATTGTTGCTGACATACCGATCTCTCTCAGGAATGCCCTGGAAGGGTTTGATAAAGGAGACGGCACCCTGGACTCTCAAGTGACAAGCCTTCATAATTTGGTTCATTCCTTCCTGAACGGGACAAGCGCTTTGCCACATTCTGCTGCCAATGATCCCATTTTTGTGGTATGTTCAAAGATTCAGAATAGATAAAACCTTTTCTAGATAACACGTTAAATTTATTTGCTTTTTAATTTGATTAAAGTTTGGTATGTGTTTTATTCTCTGTGTGAACAATGGGATGTCTGGATAAGTAAATTAATTTTAATCTGCACCATAGGAGTGATTAGATAGCATTTGAAGTCCCTTCATCAGAAACTTGTGCTTTAGAAATGGTTAACTTTCAAATGACCCTAGATAGGAGTTTATAGTCAACAGTCAGATTCATAAATTAGCATAATGATGTTATGAATTATATCATAACTTAGCATAATCTATCCCATAAATTAGCATAATGGTAAATGATTTGTAATTAGTGAGATGAGTGGTGTTGCAGATAAGTGGTAGGCTGGAAGCCTTTGCAGACTCACATGAAGCCCAGCAGCTAGTCACCTTTGAAGCAGAAGATGAAGTCCAAAGTTCTGTTTGGGGTTTGGTCCTGGCCCCCTCACTGGACAAGAGATTCTGATGACAAATCAGCTCCTACTGTTATCAGAATGTCATTGGGTCCATTTTGGAGTGAACCTTCCATGAAGACACTTGTTGAAGACTAGTGTGGACTTCCCTGGGTGTATAAGACCAGGTTCATTCCCTCCTTCTGTGTTTACTTGCTAATAAATGCCTGTAGGTTTAAACAAATTTGGTCTTATATGGTTACATACTACCTAGTAACAAGTTTACTCGAAATGAGAGGGGTACATACGGTCACTACTCACCCCCAATTGCAGGAGGCTTCTGATAGGGTTGAATGGACAAATGGGCTGAGTCAGTTTGCAAACTTGAAAATATATTTAGTCCTATCTCTTCTGTTTGCAAATGAACAGAGATTCAACTCAAACTCATTCGAATGAAAATAATAATAATTTTTTGGCATAAATAACTGGGAAACTCAGGAGTGCTCCTGGCTTCAGGCATTGCTGAATCCAGGGACTCAAATGATGGCTGCCTTCTGCCTCTGTCTTCTCAGACAGCCTCTTTCTGTATAGTAGCTGGGATGTCCTTTTGCAGTCACAGATCCACATGCTACCAGCTTAGCATATGGCATAGAGAATATTTCCACTGCAGCAGGAGCACAGCCCCAGGATTGGCCAGTCGTTGGTTACTTGCCTCTCCTGAACCAATCAATGTGGTGGGGAAATGAGGTCTTCTGATTGGCCAGACTAAGGCCACATGTTCACCCTGGTTGTAGGTGTGTTTAAACCCCACACACATCACATTCAGTGATTTCCATGCAGAATAAAAAAGAGTTCTGTTAGTCAGAAGAGATCAACAGTGGCGAAGGGGTACTGAACAGACAAAAACGACAATGCCTTCAATTAATACAAAACCTTGTATTTGATGTTGTGTATTTGGTTAACGCCAGTAGAGAAGTTGTTATAACTACGTAGGAGCCTCACAGTTTTGTAGAGCCTCACAGTTTTTTAGAACTCAAAATGTCATTAACTCCCTTGATATATTTGCGCCTGATTTCGTTCTCACTTTAAAACAAAAGGAAAAACAGGAAGGGTCTCGACAATGGGATTGTAATTATGAGAGTCCGAGCTTTACAGGTTAAAAAAATATATTCACCAAGGAGCTCTGTTGAGATAACCTAAATGGGAGAAGGGAAGTCAGGGCTACGTTATTCCAGCCTAGCACCACTAGGAACACACCTGTAGTGGAACACATAAGGCTTATTGCTTGTTGCAGGTACACAGTGGGGCACCGGATCATGTCTCAGGCATCACAGAAGACAAAAAAGAGTTGGGCTTATGCTAGGTGATTTTGACAGGGTTTAAGGTAGCGTGTCTTTGGTCTGGATTGCATGCTGTCAGGAAGCAGGAATAACTCAATGATTAAGTGTCACAATAATTGTTACTTATAGGGAAGGCAGACTGTCACCTTTAAAGTAGTGGCAGTCCTTTGTATTGGTCCAGAAGAGCTAATGTTCATGTTACTCATTTTGTGACTTGGACAGTGATCAGATTTTGTCTGTGCTGACACGATTATGGAGCTTTGTTGTTCTTGTCCCCGTCTATCAGTCAGAGTGACCATGTCTGGTGTTCACATTCCCCGAAATTGCTTCTGTCCAATGGGGGACACCAAGACCTTGTTGATAGAGCCAGGCCAGCTCCCAGATGTCAAGTAGTGTTGCCCCACCCTTGCTGCCCCCACCCCCCAAGTTGGCTTTAGAAAACATAAACATTTGTGACTCAGCTATTGAAACCCAAGAATGTCTCTGTTTTATAGACACTTTACTCACTATCTACTATTTTAACACTGTCTTCAGGGTTCTATGTCTTAGATAGAAGTTTTCAGAGCAAATCACAAGAAAAAAATTCACCACTGGTCCTTTTTTAAATTTTTGTTCATTTTTAAAAGTATCTTCCAGTTTAAATTGTATCATAGTGGGGACGCTGAGATGGCTCAGCAGATTAAGTGCTCGCTTTGCAGCCCTGGAGCCCGAGGATCTAATCCCGGCTCTGGCCCATGCGGACCCATATGCTGAACTGGGGTGTGCCCCCAGCTCAGTTCTTGCTGGGGCCTGTGCGGGAGGCGCCTGGCCCAGTTCCTGCCCTGCGCAGCCCCGCGCCTGCCTGTGGAGTGAAACTATATGGAAAAATAATGCTGTCAGCTATGGAGACTGCTCTGGGCCCTCCTCCTTCTCTCTGTCTCTCTCTGTCTCTCTCTCTGTCAAAAACAATAAAAATAAATCTCAAAAAAAAAATTGTATCATAGTAAACATACACGATATATATATATTTTTTACCCAGAAGCTTTTTCACCTTAAAGTTAACTTTTAACAGTGTGTTTTAGTCTGCTCAGGCTGCCATAACAAAATAGCACAAATGGGGTGGCTCAAAAACCAGAAACTTATATCTTATGCTACTGGAGACTGGGAAATCCAAGATCAAGGCGCTGGTTGCTTAGGTTTCTAGAGAAAGCTCTCTCCCTATTGCAGACTGCTGTCTTCTTGCTGAGTCCTTACGTGGCAGATGGAGGGAGTGAGCACTCTGGAGTGTCTTGTAAGAACACTATCCTATCACCTCAAGGCTTCACCTTCAGGATATCATTTAACTTTAATTATATCCTGATAGGCCCCATCTCCAAATACAATCACATTAGGGAGTAGGGTTTCCACACACGCATTAGGGAGCGAGGGACACAATTCAGTTTGTAGCACAGTGCACCCCGAAACCACCAGTTTATAACTGTTGGTTCTTCCGAACTCCTGGGAGGCCACATGGCATCCAAAAGATCACAGGATTACAAGTCAGTTCAGTTTTATTCAGTCCTGACTTGTGCAGCCTCTGTTACCCACTCCATGAAGTGTGAGTCATGGGCCTCAACTGGTATTGGGAAAAAAGTGTTGTGCTCATTAAAGCGACTCATAATAAGTGAGGATATGATGAAGCTAGTCTCAAAACTGTCAAGTACAATACAAATATTATAAAACTATTAAGGACTTTTATAATAGTTGGTGGGAAAGAATGAGAGAACCATATTGCATTTAAATTTCCTAACTTTAATGAAGGTTCATCCTGTTTCCATAGCAGACAGTTGTACCCCATGGCGATTTGCTGACAAGACCAAAGTGAGGGATATTTCAAAGATGATGATTATTTTTACTCCACCAAGGGTACAAAAAAGGAAGACACGAAGAGGGAAGGTGAAGGCATAGTTCCCATGGACTCTGAGCTTGCCTGGTAGTGTGAAGGGTAAGGGAGCTGTCTGGACTCCCAGACAGAAAAAAGCATGGGGAGAGTGAGCTGGAAGAAATCCTGAGATGAGAACAGTTGGTAGAGCTGTTTCGTCTTTCTAATAATGGGTTCTCCCTTCTCATGTGTGTGGTAGGCATGCGTGACAGGGTTATCAGAAATAGGGACTATAGGCCCCAACCTCTAATAAGGTAGACGGCTTACCTGTTTGGGCTCCACAGCCATCTTTGCTGTTTCATAGGACATTCGCCTTTTTCTAATCTTTCTCTCCTACTAAAGGGAGTAAGGGTGACACAAATAATTAGGTTTTCAGTATCTCAAGTCTCAAGGACCACTATGTCTTATCTCCTTTTTTTGAGGACGTCCACGAGGTATTTGTTTCTTGGCAACATTTTTCTCTGAATGGCCAGATAGCAAGTATTGTAGGCTTTGCAAGCCAGACCATCCCTGTGTCACTACTGAACTCTGCCACTGTAGCATGAAAGCAGCCACCGGCGACACATGAACAAATGAATGTGGTGTTCTAATAAAACTTTATTTATAAAAACAGGTGGTAAGCTTTATTTGCCACAGGCTTGAGTTTGCCAATCCCTGCTCTGAGGGATCAATGTCCCTTCTCTAAAATAAAGATCGCTCTTTCATCATACTTCTCTTCCTATTCTGCATTATGACTTTATGGGTGAGGAATTTCATGACTTATACATAGTTCAAACATACTAGATGTTTAATCATCTTTGTCTTTATGGCTTTTAAAGATTTATTTTTATTGTCTTTGACAGAGAGAGAGACAGACAGAGAGAGACAGAGAGAAGGGGGAGGGACCAGAGCAGTCTCCATAGTTGACAGTGTTAGTTTTCCATATAGTTTCACTGCACGGGTGGACGTGGGGCTGCACGGGGCAGGAACTGGGCTAGGAGCCTCCTGCATGGGCCCCAGCAAGAACTAAACTGGGGGCACACCCCAGTTCAGCATATGGGTTCACCTGGGCCAGGGCCAGGATTCGATTCTCGGTCTCCAGGGCTGCAAAGCGAGCGCTCAACCCACTGAGCCATCCCAGCTTCCCCTTTATGGCTTTTAATACCTTTAATATATAAAATTTTAGTCTTCTTTGCTATATGTTATCATGTACATAAATATAAAGAAAAAGCCACAGACTTTCTTTTAAGGCACAGAAGGAATACTGTTTCATACTTGTTCTAGAACTCCCAAATGCTGTAAGTTAATTACAAAGAGTTTCCTAGTGAAATCAATTTAGCCTTAAATGGTTTTTCACAGAGTGAGAGCAGGGTTTAAGCATTTAAGGCGGGGGTGGCAAACCTATGGCATGTGTGCCCAAAGTGGCACGCGGAGCAATTATTTCGGCGTGCGGAGCTGTGAATACTATTTAAAAAATTATTGTTTATGCTCTTATAGACATAAAAATAATCTATACCGCTATCTCACTCAATGGGTTGGCACGCGAGTAGAATGAGTATATTCTTATTTCATAAACTTTGGCACTCAATCGCCAAAAGGTTCGCCACCCCTGATTAAGGTAACAGAGTTACAGTTTCTGGAATTTCAAATTCATAAGGTAATTCATGTACACAACATTTAAAATTATTTTTGTGGAACTTCTTCAAGAAAGAAAGGTACAAAGTTGTGCATAGTCACAATAATGAGTAAAAGGAGGTATAATGTTAAAGTACAGAAAAACAAACAAACAATGTCAATTAATTGGCAAGGTACTTCTACTCATTTAGGATTATAGAGCAAGAAAGGAGAATGTGAGTTTTTAAAAACAAAGATTTGCACTGGATGAATTCTGGTGCTTTCCAGAAGTTATTTGCCTCTTGGAACACTAAATATGAATCTTTTTATGTCCTGAGAGTCTCTTGACTCTTTTTCTAATCACAATTTGATCTCTAACTTGAATGCAGACAGTATCTAAAAGTTCAAGAAATACTGTGTAGTCTCCTTTGGAAATACATTTTATGCAGCCTTAGACCCTTTTTCCATGTATCACTTAGAATTTAGTTCAGCCACTTAGAACAGAAAATCCAAATTACAGAAGCTTAAACAAACAACAACAAAGAAAAGAGGTACATATATTTTTTTATGTAAAAGAGCTCCCCTGGCAGATGGTCCAGAATGGTATAGTATCTCTAAAGTCATCGTGGACACTTTAGGTTTTTTGGCTTTACCAACCTTGGTGAGTGACTTCTTTTCTTAACTGTGCTTATTGGCTAATATGGTTGCTGCTGCTCTAGCCATCACATCCACGCTCTAGGAAGCAACAAGAACAAATGGAAAGGGAAAAAGGGACAACTTTAAGCTTAAAGAGAAGTCCCATCCAATGAATTCCAGTTAAGTCTCATGGCTAGCTTGGCACATCGCTTCATATAAATGCAAAGGAAGCTGCTGAGAAGGAAGAGGATGGGTACTGGGTAAGCAGCCAATAGCGCTTGCCACCCTTAGACATTCAATCTCTAGCGCTTCAGCTCCATGCGTGAGGCAAAACTAGTTGAGGTTGGTGGACTTCCCAGGCCACACCTGGAGAATGAAGCACACTTTTGCTCTCTGTGAAACTTCTAACCTTACCTGGAGTTGCCTGGACGTAGGGCATGTGATACCTTTTTAAGGGACACACACCAACAACAAATGCTTAGCTCCTTTCCTAGGGCTGATGACTCTTCTCAAAGATGGCTTTAGTTTGTTTTGCTTTATTTTATTTTATCTTTTTTTGTATTCTGCGTGTGGGAAACACTGATCACTTGTATTACCAAGTGTGCATTCAAAGTTGTTGCTTTTACAATGAACTATGCCTGTATCTCTTTGGAGCTTAAATTTTGTTATTCAAAGCCAAGGCTTTAGAATTCAAAAATATTTTCTCTCTCTAAAAGCCCAGGTCTTATAATTTAATGTTTTGGTTTTTAAGATGATTGTCTCTGCCATAAACTTTAAAAATCCATTCAAGTCAAAATCATCTCTTCGGTGAATCACTTGATTCTTTTTACTATCCTGAATGTAGCCACTGGAGATAATGCAGGTAGAAAGCTGCCACTGTTGTGGGCTACTAACTACAAAAAACTTTGAGTAAACTATGACAATGCTATTTATTAAATAAACAACTGTAATACAAACCAAAAAGGCGATGCAGTTACAAGAATTAAGAAGTGCAAAAAGCAAAGAATTCAATCTAGGGGCAATCAGGGAAGATATTGTAGGTCCAGGAACCATTGAGTTTGTTTTTGAAAGACTGAAGAGACCACATTAGCTAGAAAAGGGCCTGTTTGGATGAACTGTACAAAAAATAAAAAATAAAACTACTTTGCATGGCACTGTCATCAGCCAACAAATAAGTGTTGACTGTTCAGGTTAAATGCTAAGCTCAAGGCTTCAAAGGTAAAAAAAGTTACAGTGTCATTTTGGTGCTATATTTGGGGTATAGCAATAGTGGTGAATGGATGAACAAATTCATTAATAAGTATTGAAATAAGTACCTCTTTGCTCCCATTGGCAGGCTCTGGGGGGAATGGGTGCTGAGGACAGAGGGAAAGAAAAGCAGACGGTGTCTCTGGGCTCCTTGAACTTATTCCAGGAAAAGAAGAACTTTAACAGCCAGGCGTATGCCTGAGCTGAACTCTCCCATTCATAGCTTGTTGTGAAATTGGGGCTATACATTTGAAAGTTGTGCTGTAAATATTTTCAAAACATGTAATAAACGCTGTATTTGTAAAGAACTTTAACAGCTTCCGTGAGAAAGCAAAAATGAGCACTACACACATTACAACGTTTTTAGACATTTTTGCTGGCATAACACTGAACATTCAAATGAGTGGCTTATAAAATGAGTCTACAGAAGGGTATTTCTGGTGAGAAAAACTTGAAAACCCATTTTGGATATATTTTTTTAACTGTCCATTTGAATTACAATACTGGCAAAAACAACCTCTTCTTTCTTTCCCGTTAAAACCAAGACAACTGAATATTGACTAGAATACGTATATCATCATACTTTCTTTTTTTTTTTTCTGAACTTAATAATAAACCTGCACTAGTTGAAGGCCTCAAATGTTCCCAAGCCAATGTTAAATCTACAACAGAAATTTCATTTGTTCACTTGACGAAGAGGTTTATAATCCTGTTTGGAGAGATACGTCATACATCTTTGGAAACTTAACAAAAAATGCCATAGGCATGTAACTAAATTGAGTATACACAAGTTCCTCATGTCAAGAAGAGCCCCATTCCATTTTAGAGAATGAACACTCCAATCAGATTGAACTAATTGAAATAGTATGATAAATGCCAAATGTCATGTTCAACTGTCTTGTAGGTCCTTCATGCCTTTACTGATGCCATTTTTGATGAGTGGATGAAAAGATTTGATCCTTCTGCTGATGCCTGGCCTCAGGAGCTGGCACCCATTGGTCACAATCGAATGTATAATATGGTTCCTTTTTTCCCTCCGGTAACAAATGAGGAATGTTTTTTAACTGCAGACCAACTTGGCTACAGCTATGCCATTGATCTGTCAGGTAACTCGTACAACTTCTAAATAGGTGAATCAGTCATCTTTTAAAGGAGCTTTCTTTTTCTTTCTTTCTTCTTTTCTTTTCTTTTCTTTCTTCTTTCTTTCTTTCTTTCTCTCTTTCTTTCTTTCTTCCTTTCTTTCTTTCTCTCTCTCTTTCTCTCTTTCTCCCCTTCCTTCCTTCCTTCCTTTTTTTCCTCCAATGTAAACCAAGACCTTAAATTAAGGCATTCAAGTATTGTTTTTTGCAACTTTCTAGAATGAATATATATATATGCCTTTAAACTTCTAATTAAACATCAGAAAAGAAACTGGTTAAATGATTATTTCAGAAAACTGAAAATTGTTTAGATCTTATTTCACAGAGAAAGTATCTCTTCCTACATGTAATTTGAAAATTCTATCTGAATTAATTAAAAACTGGTTAAATGATTATTTCAGAAAACTGAAAATTGTTTAGATCTTATTTCACAGAGAAAGTATCTCTTCCTACATGTGATTTGAAAATTCTATCTGAATTAATTAAAAACTGGTTCTGGTTTGAAATGTCTAATCATTAAATTCACAAAGCACTAGCCATATGTGGACAGAGACAGGATGTAGGGATCACTGCTTAAAGGTAAAGCTGGGGGTAGAGTGAGGTGAGGTGACCTTTAGTCATGGAGAGAAGTAATAATGTAATTCAATATTTTAAAAAACCCTCAAAATTAATGCAGAAATTTATGATGGTCAGCTAAGGATATCTCTTTGAACCTTATTTCTCTATTCTTTGGGACTGAACATAATAACCAAAAAATGTGCAATATGCATGTTGACCATGTTTCTACTTTCTCTGAAATCAGCCAATTAATAAGTATTGACTAAGAGTTCAAATATGCCTAGAATGCAATAACTCACTAGAAGATAAAAAATTCACATTGGTTTGACAGATAAATTTACAATCCTGTGTGGGAAGATGTAACTGTAACGAAAGTTGGAGATGGGAGTGAGGGATTTGGAAAGGAGGTATGCTATGATCTAGACCAAAGAGATGGTAGATCCTAGGTAAGTGAGGAGGAAAGAAGGAAACACTTTAGATTGAAGAAGGGCAGGGAACAGAACAGTGAAAGGCACAGGCAGGCTATACAGAGGATTGTGAGAAGAAGAACTGGTTGTAGTAGAAGGCTTAGGTAGATTACTGTGAATTAAAGTTGGATCTGTAAAATGGGCCTCATTACCTAGGGCCTTAATAGCTAGGTGGAAACCACAACGACATACCACTTTATGCCCATTAGAATGGCTACTCTCAAAAAGCAGAAAATAACAAATGTTGAAAAGGATTGGAAAAGTATATGCTGGTCAGAATGTAAAATGGTACAGCTTCTACGGAAAACAATATGGCAGTTCCTCAAAAAATTAAACATAGATTTATCATATGATCCGGCAATTTTATTTCTGGGTATATTATCCCAATGAATTGAAAGCAAGTACTCAAATAGATATCCAAACATCTCTGTTTATAGTGGCATTATTCATAATAGACAAAAGGTAGAAGCAATCCAAGTGTCCATTGATGGATGAAAAGATAAGGAAATGTGTGTGATATACCCATACAATGGAGTACTGTTCAACCTTAAAAAGGAAGGAAATCTTGTCACATGCTACAACATGGATGAGTCTGGAAGACATTATGCCAAGTTTAGTAAACCAGTCACAAAAGAACCAAATTTGTACGATTCTACTTAAATGAGTTACCTAGAACAGTCGAACTCATAAATATAGAAGTAGAATGGTGGTTGCCAGGATTTTGGGAGATAAAAAAGTGATCAGTTACTATTTCAGTTCTGCAAGACAAAAAATAGTTCTGTGGGTAGATGGTGCTGATTATTACACAACAACGTGAATGTACATCATGTCACAGAACTGTACACTTAAAAATAGTTATGGGGGAAGCTGGGATGGCTCAATGTGTGAGGCGCTCACTTTGCAGCCCTGGGGACCGAGGATCGAATCCCGGCCCTGGCCCATGTGGACCCATACGCTGAACTAGGGAGTGCCCCCAGTTCAGTTCTCACTGGGGTGAGACCCCGGCCCAGTTCCTGCCCTGTGCAGCCTTGTGCCCACCTGTGGAATGAAACTATGTGGAAAAACCGATGATGTGCAACTATGGAGACTGTTCTGGGCCCTCCCCATTCTCTCTGTCTCTATCTCTGTATCTCTCTCTCTCTCTCTCTCTCTCTCTCTGTGAAAAACAATAAATAAATCTTTAAAAAAAATGATTATGATGATAAAAGATATGTGATAAGTATTTTACCACAATTAAAAAAAGTATTAAAACAAAAAATTGGGCACATGAGTTTGGACAATAACAAAAGGCTATCATTGTTGGTTCCTGAACAAAGCAATAGAATAAAAATCTGTGTTTTAAGAAGCCTTGACTGGCAACAGGTGCCACTGAGTGTAGCAGGAGACAAATTTAAATCCTCCTGGAGGAATCCAGTCAGGATGGGTCAGAGGCCCCTGTGTAGGCTGACTAGATGTCCCGTTTAAAATGGGACAGTACTGTTGTTTTCTGTCCCATTCAAAATGGGACATCTTGTCAGCTTACTGACACCTTGAATTTAGCCCAGCTCACACATTGGAGGAAAAGAAATAAAAGGAGAATCTTACGTTTAGATAAGTGTAGAGTATAGAACCCAGTTCACAGAAACTGAATTTAAAAACAGTTGGTCAAGGATAAGAAAATTTTGTAAGAAATGTCAAATAGGCACAAATATACTAAAAATAAAATACATTAACTTTGTGGAAGAGTGCTTATAAAATATATTTGAGTGGAGAACTGAGCTATCATGTGAAAGTTTCAGATTTTATTTACAACTATCTAAATGGGTACAAATTTCATCTGCTCCTGCTATTGAATGTCTTCTGTTATAATAGCAAATCTGATTTGTCTTACACATTTATCTTCCTATAAAAAAGGTAAAGATAATAGCAGAATTTCTGCACTGGAGGGTTGTATATTTTGTAGTTCCCCAGATAACATTTTAGAATGAGCTTTTACAAATGAATATCTAACCCACAAAAGTAGTTATATACTTCCTTGGAGGATTTATTCTGCGTGAGTATTTATTGAAAAAAAAATCTCAAATGCAATAAGCTTTATTTAAGTAATGGAATGCCATTTCCCACATCCTCAGGAAGAACAATTGTGGATATGGTAAATAGTTGGTGAGGAATGAAAAGATAAATTTTATTCCCTGTTTTAGCTTTATCGACAAAAATGCATGTGAATGGCAAATAGAATGTTTCTTTCCTTTTTGAAGTGTATTCAGCTGATGAAAATCCCAATTAAAGACCCCCCCCTTCCTTTCTTTTTTCTGCTTTGATTTCAGTTGAAGAAACTCCAAGTTGGACCTCCGGCATCTCAGTGGTTGTGGGAATAGTGGTGGCTTTGGTTGGTCTTTTTATGCTGCTGGCTTTCCTTCAATATAGAAGACTTCGACAAGGATACACACCCCTAATGGGGGCACATTTAAGCAATAAGAGGTACACAGAAGAAGCCTAGGGAGCTCAGCCCTTACCCTGGAGAAGAGGTTCGCCAAGCTGTAGTTGAGACCCTGACAATGAACAAGCTAATCCCCAATGTAGTTCCTTTAGTTGAAGATCTTCGACACAGCTCCTTCTATTATGGTGACAATCCCAGACACAGAAGACACATTGCTATAGTTTCTGGTTTGCTTTTTCGTGTAACTCAAGCTGAAGTGCTTGAAGCTATCTCTGCCATGAAACAAAGGTAGAGTTATAATATGTAGTCTCTCATACTAATCCCCAAATTGATTAAGCCTCCTTGTGTTTTGAGAGCACACAAAAAAAACCCAAACAAAAATAAAAGCCAGGATAGAGTGGATTTATTTTATTTGCAGATCAGTGTATTTTGAGACTTGGATAAAGTTATAGTTCCATCTTTCTTAGCTCAAGTGTCTTCATTTGTAATGGGGTGGGGTTAGGGGTGTCGGGTGCTATATGAGTCACCCAGATCAATATTAGTTATAAATATCTATGCTTTTAGTACTTTTCTGATAGTCTTCTTGGGGGCTATTTTCCTCCTTTCCTCTCCAGCCTTTAAAGTGGCCTTGAGGATGAAATAGGCCTTATTTTCCAAGTAGGATAGAGAATGAATGAATGATCAATTCAGTTCTCTTTTGTAAGATAGACTTTGCAGAATTTATCAAGTGTCTGTGGTTCGTAACAGTAGATACATCACAAAATTCAATAGCTGGAAAAACATAGATCCTATAGTGATAAATAGATGAAAGATTAAATTACCAAGCTTTCTAGTTAATTGATATTTTGCTTTAAACCTATTACCAAGTATAGAAAGCTGCCAGGAAAGGCTGCCTGGAGAAGACTGGTGGGTCCATATCCTGAACATCAGAAAATTGGATTAGAGTGCCATTGTTCTGAGGTCTCATTTGGTTGATCCTGAACTAATTCCTTTACTAGGTATCTTCAGCTAAAAAATTACTAACATAAAATGCATTTGCCTTATTTTTAAGAGTTGACTTTAAATTCATTAATGTTGCAATGTACTGACAGTTACTTATGAATGCTAATCAATTAAGCTTTATGATTTATAAGCAAACCATCCATACCAAATATAACAATTCAAAATAAAATGGTTATGTTCCACTAAGTAATCATCAGATCATGAGAAATAAGAATGACATAATCTTTACTAAGATGTTTAGACTTACCAAGATGAATCCCTACTTCTAAGAAGCTAATGAATATTGAGATTTTAAAGCACATTTAATCTGCTCACATCCAGTAACTATGCAACAGGAGTAACGCCAAAGTTCTAGAAGGTGGCCCAGCTGCCTGCTCATTTTAGACCCGCTCTGTGGAATGTGTGTGTGTAAAGAATAGGTATTAAGAGGCCCCTGGTGCCTCTATATCCAAGGGCCTAGAGAGTGCAAGATCCACCAATGCTCGGTGTTAACCCCCGCGATAAAACTGTGAAAGCCAGAGAAATGAACGAATCCCAGTCTGAACTGAATTTGAGCCTGAGTGAATCTCGTAAAACTACAGGTATATTTGAGAGGCAGCTCAGTGGATGAAAGTCAATAGAGCCCAGAGTCCTTCATGGGTTAATTTCTTTTTAGCCACAGCCACATGTGCAGATCTCAATTCCTGCCTTGAGCGGTATTCATGGAAAGTTCGATGACATTTCATTAACATGCTTCACTCTGGCACATTGAAGCTCTCCACTCAGGATTGCTGGAGAATACATTTTTATATCCAATTTTTAAACCAACTGATAAATATGTTAAAATAAATATATACTTGTGTATGGTAGGTATGTTCCAAAAAAGTTATATATAAATCAATTATATGTTAAAAGCACCAAGAGAAGCTACTTTTTGTAGATGAACTATTATGAATAATTTTATAGAGCAAATAACCACTTCTAGCTTATCTTTCAGGTATATCAGAATTTTCATACATCGTATTTTCATAAGATTTGTTTAAAGCAAGATCTATCTGAAGTAGAAGTAAAGAGTAGTCATTTATACTTAGCTACTTTTATCTATAGTGCTTGGAACGTTTTATATATACTATATTTAATAATGACTTCCTAAGAGAAATAATTTCCTAATTTCATAGTTCATATAAGAGGAATACAATTTTCTAACATTTTCTAGCACTACAATAAATCAATGATGAATACCTTTTAACAAGTTTAAAGGTAGAACAAATTCATAGAATAAAAAAGTCAACATTCACTTACATTGAATATTAAGTAAATAAACTTAGAAAATATCACCAAGCATAATTGAGCTATACTTCTCCAAGATACGGAAAAAAATCAATCTCGGAGAGAATGAGTAGATAACATTATATGTTTATGTCTTCAGTGTTAGAAAAATTATGTATATGAATTATAATTTTAAAAGAAATGCTTTTATAAAACTAACATTCAGAAGTGAAATAACATCTTTCCTTTGTGAATTAAATTCTCTTCAAATTCTAAAATTCTTTGGCATTAATTTGTGTTTTGCTTAGGATTTAACATTGTTAATTATAATAATCCTAATGAATAATTTTAATATTACATTAACAAGTAGAAAACCTATTAAAGAGGAAAATAAAAATAAAAGTTGTATTGCAGATTATTGTCCATCTGTTGGGAGTAATTTCTCTTTAATTTGTGAGCATTAATCCTATCTTTTTATATATACATATGAATATAAGTATATATAATATAGAATAAGCACTTCACTTTTGAAAATAAATATAAAATACGTAACAGTTACTTCACTTTTGAAAATAAGTTCTTAAACTGATGTCTCTACTTTCTTTTGAGGTTCCACGCAATCGCTACTTCCCAGCTTTCTATTAGACAGGTGGGAAAAGGAGCAGCAGTCTTTTCTCAGGAAAAGAGTAGCTTTTGATGTCCCCACAAACTAACCTCTGATCTTGGGGTGGGAGGGTGGAAAGGTGGCACCTTCAAGTCACTGACCAGGCAGGAGGGGGCCTGCAGCAGTTAACTCTGATTTTCCTGGAAAGCTTCTCTGGTCAGTCAACTTGTTGGAGATCCAGGAAAAGGAAGTTAGAGCCAATGAGGTAGTAGTTATGTTGTGTTTGTTTCTACATCTAGACTTGAAGCTTCTAGAGGTCAGGTTGTACACCTCTCTGTACAGCTCTAAGGCCATCGAAGCCAAGCACACTAAGTACTCAGAAAATGTTCGTGCTTAATTGACACAGGCACACAAAGAACCAATTTACCTCCCAGTGGGAGACAATTAGTTGCCTCCCTACAATGGTAAAACTCAAAGTTGAACTCTTCCTATTTCTACAGTGCTTTGCTTATCCTGAATATTCTATAAATATTTTTAATGAATAAATTAATCTCAAAGTAGAACTTGAACCATGAAATAACAACATATCTTTCATATTTTGAATTGGACATATGCTAGGTAGAGTTTGACTCCACACAACCTAATACAAGGGTATACTTTTCAGACATATCTTCTTCTTGGGTATATCTTCTCTCTACCATTGGTAAGCCTTAATTCTACCATTTGTAAGGACAGAAACAGAAAGTTAAGACCTCACAGTGTTATTTCAGGGCCCTCTACTATGTCTTAAAAACCTTGTTTCAGTAGAAGGAGTTCATGGGCAAAACCAATGCATTTCTTGCCTTGGGTGTGCCCAAGAGGTGTTTTTTGTTTGTTTGTTTTTAGAAATTCTTCAAAGTTGACACAATAGTTTAATGTTAGCTATAATGGTAGTGCAAGCTGAAAAATAACCTTTTTGAATTTAATTATGCTTTGGCAGGTAGTTTTAAAAAATCTTGAAAATATCACACAAGAAAATTTTGAGCAATTGGATAAGTTAAAGTTTTCTAAAAGTATACAAAACCGACAAAACACAAGGTTCCTATTCAAGGTCTGTACAGGCTCTATGTATGCATTTTCTCTAAGAGTCTTGAAAGACACTCTTTTGTAGAAACTCTTAAGTTACTTGTGTTATTTGCCACATTGACTCAAGTCAAACTTCTTGGATTTAATAGGACAATTTGGTACTTTCTTTTTCTAGCCATTTTCTGCTTCTTTCGAAGTTTATCACAGTGTCTCCCAAATATAATTGCTCTCTGTGTTGTAAATAATGTCTCGTAGAAAAGCTTAAACTTGTCCTTCTTTATTAAAGTACCAGAGATTTGCTGCCAGAGTACACACTCTGATTACTCATTCACTGTGTATGTTATTGAGAGTTTTTGAATATGTAATTTGCACAATGACCTTCCTGATTAACAACATAGCTGAAGTGGGCTTACAATAAAGCAAAACCTGCCCTCTTGTGTTTTATTAGAACATTGCACAATACAACTATTATCCTCTGTGGTGTGGTTAATTGCCCAGGTCGGAGAAAAAAAACAAATGCTGGAAGATTTACTATGAATTCAGAAATCAGAACAGATAAACAGAATATTTAGAAGGAAATGTTTTCTTGTGCAGGCAAAGTAATCATATAATTAAGACTCTTAGAATTTCCTTTTTAATATATTTTGAAATGTTAAATAATCACCAGCAAGTCATAAAAATTTCAGGAAACATTTCAGGCCGCTGGCAAAACTCTTTTATACTTGTCAAATACACTCAGGGTACAATTTAGTAAAATATTATTTACATGATCATACTACAGCTGGAGATTGGGGAAACGTTTTTTCTAATTAAAAATTGTTATCATGAAGCTAGTAAATCTTGGGAAAGTTTCTAGAAACTACACAATCAGTGATTTGAAACCAAATATAAATATGAACATGGGTGTGGGTATGAGCAGTGTCAGATAATGTCCTTCACTATGGAAAAATCACTTTTCAAGAAAAGCAAATATTTACTTGTGTGCCCACAGCGGTTTATCTTATATTAGGTGATGGGAGACTCACGTCATAAAAAAAACATGGGTCTCTAGCTACCGTAGTTTTTATAAAGCTGCTTCTTCTAGTACGTGTATCCTGGGAAAGATTGAAGGGAGGAAGATGGGGGCAGGATACTTGTTTGCCCTGAGAAGTTTTAAGTGAAAAATTGAGGCTCAATTTTTCAGTTAGTCCAACCTGCTATTCTCCTTCTCCCTGAGTGGGGATTCCAGACATGGTGACAATCACTGTCCTTATAGAGAGTTGGGAAAAAAAGGCAACCCACCCCCTCCCCTTGGGAAAAACAACAACAAATAAACAAACCGCCAACCATAAACCAGAAACTGGGGAGTCAGATGTAAAACACTTACAGTGTTGTCAGAAGAGGCAATGTTCCCTAGAGAAGAATCACTAATTTACTCTCTATTAGTAAATGTGTTGGCATATAGCACGTCTTGCTGAAAACTTAGTTTCCCAGTGAATTGTTTGTGTTTCTATTTAATGTCTCCTCTCTGATAATTTTGCTTATTTTTTTAAGATTTATTTTCTTGTTCTTGACAGAGACAGAGAGAAACAGAGACAGAGAGAAGGGGAGGGTCCAGAGCAGTCTCCATAGTTGCACATCATCAGTTTTCGACATGGTTTGTTTCACTCAGGTGGGTGGGAGGAAACTGGGCCAGGAGCCTCCCACAAGGGAGGCACGCTGCCTCGAGCCAGGGGCCGAACCGGGGGGTGGGGGGTGCAGAGAACCAAACTGGAGGCCTCCCGCATGGGAAGCACATCCCAGTTCAGCATAAAGATCCGCAGAGGCAGGGGCCAGGACTTGATCCTCAGTCCCTGGGGCTGCAAAGCGAGCACTTAATCTGCTGAGCCATCCTGGCTTACCCAATTTTGCATCTTTAAAAAGCAAGTTTTGTCTTGACTATTGCCACTAATCAGTTTTTTCTTCTTAAAATAATATTTGTATTTCAAAGTCTTGCATTTCACACCAAGGAGGTATGTTCAGCTAAAATGCACATGTGTTGATGCTTTAAGTCGTAGACCTCCTGATGCCAGCAAATAATCAGCCTTGAAAACAGAAAGGTAATCCAATCCAATTATAACCCATGCAATTATCTATCTCACCTCTTTCTCTTCTTCAGTTGTGGCAAGCGTACAAATTCCAACATTTCAGCTCTTAAATTCTCCTTTGAGCTGCACATTTTCTTTTCATTTGACATTTTACAGTTCTGAGGCTTGTAACATTTTGTAGACTCAAGGTCATTTTCTTTTTTCCTGTTCATTTTTCAATGATGTTCTCTTATCAAGATGCAGGCAGGCTTCTTTGTGTTTTTAACACTTTTACTTGAGATCATCCCAACTCTTTGATCCTGGGCTGATTCCAAATCGTGTGCTGTCAGCCACCCAGGGAGAAGATCAGGTGTGTCTCCCCTGCGCTGTCTGCCTGCACTTGACAGCATCATTGGGCCTCTCCAACAATCAAAGCACTCTGCCATCCCACCAACATGCAAATTTGTTCCTTTTCTGCTTCAGTCTGTCACGGCCCACATTTTCCAGTTGAGCAGCACAAAAGCATCCCTGATAAAATTATTCCTAAATTGATGCTGGGTGTCATGGATGTAAATTCATTGTTGTCAAACAACAGCTACTCAGAGCATCGAATCGCTGTGAACTTACCTTGCAGCTAGATGGCTACCTTGGACCTGGTGTTCCGCTCGCTGGAGAGATAATTCCGCAGAGTGGCTTTTGTCACAGAGCAATCTGCTCGATTTCGCTGTAGCTGTCAGAGGAAAGAACGCCGTGCTCCCAGGAAGGTTTTGCAGAGACTTCTCGGCATGTACCTAACTATGCATAGTCACAGGGGAAAACAGCAACACTGTAGCTCAGTTCCTGTTTCTGTCATCTTTCCCTGGCTAGAGCTTGTTTCCTTCCTCTGTACACCAAATGTGCCACTAGAAAATAGTCCTTAAAAAGCCTCCTATTTCTTTTTCCATTCAAGCCACCAATAAGTAATTTGACCTTAATTATCTCCCTGTGTGAAATCTCTGGCCGTCTAAGATAAGGGTGCTCAGCTCCCATGAGTAGCACTGTATTTCCTGAGCACGGCCATAAGTCCGTGTTCAACACAATCCGAACTTAACTCTGTTGACATTTGGTGGGTTTCTTTTCATGCCCATTGGTTCTGACACTGGCTCATTCTTTAGGGAGGGCTCCCAAAGGTTATTTTCAATGGCAAAGGGGCACTTTGGGGATGAAACACTGGCTTTAGCTGGCATGGAAGTCAAATGTGTTCAGAATGTTGTTTTGAATTACTTTAGTTTTTGGAAGTATATAATATAAAATTTGCCATTATAACTATTTTAACTGTACAATTCAGCAGCATTAGCTATATTCACAAGGGTGTATACTATCACCATCATCTATTTCCAGAGTTTTTCATCATCCTAAATGGAAACTCTGTACTTATTAAACTATAATTCCCCATGCTCCCCTCTCCCCAGCCCTTGGCATCCTCTAACAAGGCTTTGGGAAGTCTTCCCCACACTCATCCTGAGACCCTCAGTTCTATGATTTTGGTGGAAATCTAATTGTCTTACTCATTACTCTGTTCCATATCCCTGGAAGCAGTGTTTTAGCCATATATGTAAAACTGAAAGCCAAAACATTGTAAAAGGATCCTTACTGAGGACTCTAGAAAATAAAGCCAAAAGACATGGTCTAAGTCCAGAGTGATGGTGTAAAGATGTGAGATCTGGAATCATCACAGCTATTTTGCCACCATGAGGAAGTTTGAAGCAACCAGAGGTACCCCATCTTTAAAAGAAAATCTAGGCCAGCTTGACTTGGGATTTATCTTATAATGTGAGGAATTCTAATGGATAAACTCATCTTCAGGGGATTTAAAATAAAGTAAGGATCAGAGGAGCTGATTTATTTATTTATTTCCAGACACCAAAGTCCATGCCTTGAATGGAGTAAAAAGAAATTTATTTTTGTTCCTTAAAGATTACAAGAAAAACATCAGTGTATAAAGAAGTGCTCCTCTGAGTGTAGAAGGATAATAGTATGTAGTGGTTCAGTGTGTGGCCTCAGGAGGCAGGGCACAGGCATTTAAATTGCAGCTCAACCACTTATATGCCACCTAATCTTTTCTTTATAAATTTATTTATTTATTTATTTTTATTTATTTTTTTTAAGATTCATTTTATTTTTTGACATAGAGACAGAGAAAGAGACAGAGACAGAGACAGACAGAGAGAAGGAGGAAGGCCCAGAGCAGTCTCTATAGTTGTGCATCATGAATCTTCAACATGGTTTTGTTCCACACAGGTGGGCGGGGGCCTCGCAGGGCAGGAACAGGGCTAGGGGCCTCCCGAATGGGAGGCATGGCCCCTCGAGCCAGGGTCAGAACCGAGGGCGGAGAACCAAACTGGGGGCCTCCCGCATGGGAAGTACACCTCAATTCAGCATATGGGTCCACATGGGCCGGGGCTGGGATTCGATACTCAGTCCCCAGGGCTTCAAGGTGAGCACTTAACCTGCTGAGCCATCCTGGCTCCCCCAAATTTTATTTTTTAACTGTTCTGAACTTTAGTTTTCTTATTTGAAAAACAAACTGACCAAAGAAACCCCAAAACAATAATATTAATGTTCTTCCTGCTCCATAAACACAGTTTGTAATAATAAATTGAATTGATATATTTTTTCAGAACACTGCGTAATAGACTGGATGACTTAAACAGTGGAAATTTTCTCACAGCTCTGGAGGCTAGCAGGCTAAGATCAAGACACGGGCAGGATTGGTTTCCTCTGAGGCCTCTCCCTTGGGCTTGTAGATGACCACTCTCCTGCTGCCTCTTTTCACAGCTTTCCTTCATGCATTCACACTCTGGTATCTTCTTATATGTCTGAATTTCCTCTTATAAGGTCACTGGTCAGATGGAATTAAGGCCCACATGACCAGCCTCATTTTTAACATAATCACCTCTTTAAAAACACTACCTCCACCTAATGGTATATTCTGAGGTACTGGGGATTAGGACTTCAATATATGAATTTTGAAAGGACAAGAAAGTTCACATGGGAGGGACCACAGTTCAGCCTCTAACAACCTGGAACAAAGAAGTTGATCCATAAATGTTAATATCATCTGTCATATCTCTTTCGAATGCCTGGTGTGTGAAACCAGGGCCGTAGGTTAAAACCCATTGATCAAGACAATCACAGCTCCAAACTCAAAACCAGGCTCTGCAGAGTGTGCGACCATATCTGAAACACTGCTCAGGGCTCAGCTGTAGGAGCCTTGCTCTTTTACTCATAATGGAAGAAACCATGAGGTTTCGTGATGCGCAGGAGGGGTGGGAGTGTCGCTGAGTCACAGACGGTTTCACTTGGCATAAAGACTTCTCACCGCTGAGTGAGGAAAAAAGGGAAGGGACGGAACATCAGAAAGAGGCACTTGAAGGAAAGCTAACCATCCTGATAACCCCCAAAAGGCAGCGCTGCCCTTCTCTCTTGTTGAAGAGAGAACTGGAACGGAAATGGTGTGTGAAATGTTAAATGTGAGCGAACTTTCAGCAATTGACATGGCTCTTCTGCTTCATTACCAGTTTCATTTTTTCTGCTAGGGAAGCCAGAGAAAACGATCCCAGTTTTCAGTTTTTTCTAAGAGATTAAGAACTTTTATAGTGGGCTCAGTTTGGCTTTACTACAGACTTACCATGGATCCTGCCCTTTCCTTAGTTTTTATCCCTTGGTTTGGTTTTGAAGTGAGAGACAGAAACAAGAGGATTGGATGATTGAGAGGGAAAGGGTTGACTAATGCTCCACCTCTCTCGATCTGGAGCTTGACTTACTGATTGCCTTATAGAACAAGCAAGAGAAATGGAGAGATTCTCCCCTGTTCATCCACATACCCCCTACTTAACAAGTGCCTAGATACTTTAAAATTTCAATATATAATTTTAAACTTCTAGAGATTTTTTTTTGTCTTTGCATATTTTATCTGTTGTCTTTCACATATTTGACTGTGGTAGAACGTATTCTTCCAAAAACGATGCATTGATACCTTTAGATTGCTTTACAAATTGCACACTAGATTTGCATATATCATTAAGTCATTGAAAATTGTGTACTACATTGCACAAAGTGCCACCTGCCAGCAACTTCTCAGTTTCAAAAGAGTTGTAAGTTATTTCTCTACAGTATTTATGTATTTATTTGAGTGTATAATTTCATGTTTACACCTTAAGATTTTAGAAAGGTAACTGAAAAATGAACCAAAAACAAAGATTAATACTAGAGGTAAGTTCCACAAATTTAATATTTTTGGAACACAGATAGAAACCAAGTGGGAGAAGATTTAATCTCAATGGAATATAAACTGGTTAACTGTGGGTTTAGTTGCAAAGGAAAAGAATAGAAATGATAATAAAAATCATGAAAGAGTATCAAATATTACATGAAAATGATGATGAGATGTAGTTAAAATGTTGACAATATTTTTTCACTCTCTGGGAATATATATTGGTTGTTGGGCTTCGAACTTCAATGTCTTTGGATATTTACTAGCATTAGAATTACAATTGGTTGTTGTCAGGTAAAAGAATTTGGCCAAAGCTAATTTTAATCTGTAGTCTCAGTCTCAACTATTCTTTTTCATTAGTCCGTGTAACATATCAGAGTAATGTCTATTTATTTAAACCGTTAAACCTACGCAAAATAAACTACATTTCTCCCACTAGCACATAGAAGCCTTTTAGTAAATATTGGTTAAATAATTGAATGAATAGATAACAATTTTGATTATTTGATTTAGAGAACTTCAGAAAATTAAAAAAATTCAAATTGGCATTCAGGAGGAAGTTCAGAGCTGCAATTACTGGTTTGAAAACTCATCTGTAGGGAATGATCATCAAGTCATTAAAGGTGATGAGATCTGCAGCATGGCCCTAGAGGTCAGAAAGATTGAAAAGATGAAAGAAAAAGAAGCATGTGGAGAGTCACAATTGTAGGTCTGGAGACAAGAGATGGAGAATAGCTAATCCCAAATCTTCCATCTACTGGCAAAGTGATCTTTCACAATCAATCTGACTTCTCCCAGATCCATTTTGCCCATCTGTAAAATCAAAGGGTTAGGGGTAAATGGTCTTCAATACTCCACTAAAGAGGAGAAAGTACATGCCAGAAAGAACACTAGTCTAAGAAGCAGAAAGCTGGATCTAAATTCTTTTTCTAACATTTGCTAGTTGTAGACCTTGGATATATTACCTATGTTCTCTGACCCTCAAGTTTCTTTTAGGGAAGCTGGGATGGCTCAGTGGGTTAAGCACTTGCTTTGTAGCCCCTAGGACAGAGGATCAAATCCCAGCCCTGACCTGTGCAGACCCACATGTTAGGCTGGGGTGTGCTTTCCATCCGGGAGGCCCCCAGTTTGGTTGTCGCCCCCAGTTTGGTTGTTGCCCCCCAGTTTGGCCCCTGGCTTGAGAGGGTGTGCCTCCCATGCAGGAGGCCCCCACCCCAGTTCCCACCCTGTGTGGTCCCTGCCTGCCTGTGTGGAACAAAATGGAGATTGCTGTGGGCCCTCCCCTTTCTGTCTGTCTCTCTCTGTCTCTGTTAAAAACATAAAATAAATCTTTAAAAAAGTAGTTTATTTTACAAAGCAATGGCACTAAAAAGAGTGTTGGCACACAGAAGGTGAAGTTCATGTTTTGTAATTATAAAAAGGACTAGAGGATCATTTCATTTCCATAGGATTTTTGCCTTACCTAGCTTCAAAAACTTTGGCTGACAAAAACAGGGTAATTTAAAATATCAGAAGGACAAAAATAAAGCAGAGGGTAGCAAAGGAATTGATAATATCTTATTCCTGACATAATTAAATTACAGAGTGGGATATAAAATTATGCTGAGTTTCTTAGCTGCTAATTGAAACCTAGGAATGCATTGGCTTTTATAATTAGCAATAGAACCTCCAAGAAAGCCTACCTACTCAATTGTAGAGAGCTCAAAAAGGCATTAAAATCAGCACATGGCCCCTCAGAGCATAGGACCAGTGCCATTGTACAGGCCACACTCCCATAAAGATGTTCCCCACATTTAATTTTACAGTGTGCCTGGTAAATTATGTAGCCGCGCTTCCTGGGGGTACTGACTGAGGTAGGAGAATACTTCACTCTATTCTACAAAGGCATACAGGTTAACAGTGGAGTTCTCAGGCCAGCAAAAATCTAGAAGAAGGATTTCCTCCACTTCTTTCTCCCACCCCCTTAATCTACCACCAGTGAACTTTATGTGACCATCCTCCTTTAATTTTAGTTTTTAAAATAAATTGCAAAACCACCATTTTCCCCTATTTTCTCAATTTGTTGAGATTTTGTTTTCCAGCAATTGTCATCAGTTCAGCTCAAATAAACTCAGGGAGAGTTGTTGGGGGAGGTGGGAGTGGGCACCGGATGTGTGTGTGTGTGTTGGGGGGGGGGAGCTGATTCTGGGTGGTGGGCACATGGTGCGATGCGTGGGTGATGTGATGTGGACTTGTGCATCTGGAAACTATCTAATTGTTACCAACCAATGTCACCCCATTAAATTTAACAACAACAACAACAAAAAGTTCTCTATAGGTTTGGATGAGTTTTTTCGTTGACAGAATGACTAAAAATGCCTGAGTATTGGTTTGGGGTGACAATTTTCAACTACTAGGCAAATTTGCAAATATGGAATCTTCAAATCATGAGGATTTACTGTACTGAGGGAAAAGTACTAAAACATGCTATGTACTTAATTCCTAAATACCAGTTAAGTATTTAACGTAGAGTTAGAAACCAATAGATTTTCCTCTCTTCATGGGAACAAATGTCAAAGCAAAAGATAAGCAACATGAAATGTATGGGTGGCACAGTGTATTCTAGCCAATTTTAGGAAGATAAAAATTGCAATTATAAATGGCAGAGCAGATAAAGGATTTTGTAGTTGAAATCGTAGCTTAAAAAAAAATTTTTTTAATTGTTTTTGACAGAGAGAGAGCGAGCGATTCAGAGACAGAGAGAGAACTGAACTGGGGGATCTCCCCAGTTTAGCACACGGGTCCACACGGGCCGGGGTCAGGATTCGTTCCTCAGTCCCCGGCGCTGCAAAGTGAGCACTTAACCCACCGAGCCATCCTGGCTTCCTCCTGTAGCTATTTTAACAAGTCATTCTGTTAGGAAGTTAGTCATGAGGGATGGGAAGGGCAGAAGTAATATGATCAGTGCTTTGAATCACCCATGTCCAATTCCCAGGGACCTCCTGGGCCCAGCTTTTGGAGATGAATTATGTTAAAACCTCGAGGGTTGCGGGGAGGAGAGGCAAAAAGAATATAAACCCTAACCAGAATTACCTGGTATTTGACACCTGCACAGAACATTAAACTTTGTCCTTGCCTTAACCTTAGCATAATTATAATGTCATTATAATAATTTAGCATTGCAGTTTTGGCCCCACTATGGGTTTTTCTGTATGCATTCTGGGTAAGAGCATGAGCAGAAAGAAAACAGTCATATGACCTACACCTGTTAATCCAAAGACCTAAGTCTATATGTTACATGATGGGTTGGTTCTGGGCCAGGAATAAAACCCAAACTCTGAACCCATCAGGCCTTTGCCTCTCTTGTCTTGGCCTGTTTCTCTCTGGAAAGGTATTTCAATAAAACCGTTCTCTGCTTTCCTTTGTTTCGCTGATCTGTAATGAAGCTTCATCACCACTTCAGTATGGTAACAATTCCATAAAAGTTTTTGTTAACTAAGGCATGTGTCGATTTGTCACAAAGGGGACCGGGTATACAACAGTGAGTTCCACAGTGAATGCCTTTTGTTGATCTCAGAGTTGAATAAACACAATAGGAAGACCTCCTGGGTCAACAGCCTGAAGAGATTGCAAGTTTGGGTGGCGGTGCTTCTCTGGAAAACTCCAGATAAGCTAGCTGCTCCCGCTGGGTGCCCCGTCAGCAAACAGACGCTTAAATAACTTCTGTGTCCCTGCAGATGTTTCGCTTGACTAGAAACACCAGATCTCCAGTCAGTGGGTTTCCCAAAGCAAAGCCAACTCTGGGTCTTCTCACCCCAAACCAAGTTGACTACGGCTCCAGACAACCAGGTAGTTTCTATTTCTCTTCCTTCTTCTTTCTTCTTCACTCTATACAAGCTTCCTGCCTTCTGCCCTCTTTTACAAATCTCCAAAAGGAGACTGTCCACTGCATAGAAGGGTGAAATAAAGTTTGCCTGAGTCACTTAATTTGTCTTTAATCATTTTTAAAACTAGTAAGAACTTTGTAGGAATTCTGAGCCTGGTTTAAAAACAGTCACTAGAACGTAGTTTTGGGTTTTCCGTGCTCACTTTCTTGGTGATTTGAGACATTTGCAACCAGTTTTGGGGAAGAGAGATTGGTGCACTGAGATCTGTTTTCTTTACCAGCTGCATGCTGGGTGAATACCTCAGAATTCCACCAGGAATTTCTTTAGGTGAAGCCCACTCAGCTTCCTTAGTTATAGCAGCCCCCACCCCACGGTTGCCTAACATCTCAATTACAATTGTGTTTCCTGCCTGATTAAGGAGGCAGTTTTGCAGGTCAGTGGCAGAAACTATGAAGCTAAATAATTAAGGGACCCAAAGCAAGATCTTTCTTGCCCTTCACAGTCCCCTGTCTCCTTCCTCCTCCCTCTCTCCAGGCCAAAGAGAGGCATTTGCTGACTTTTGTCTTCGTTGCTCAGTCTTGACCCTCCCTTGTACTTGGTGTTTCCCACGTTTGGATCTTCCTATTCTGATATAAGAAAAGACTTCTCAGTAATAGCAATAAGGTATGTTCAGAGGAAAATTAGATGTCCAGAGATTTAGGTTACATAACTCTTGCTTTTTTCATGCCTTCCAATGTGGTTAACTCAGCATAGACCACCCTTACTATTTCTTATTGCTTAATTAAGAAACTTTTCAGAATTTTCTCCCTATTAGTTTCAGGCAGATTAGAAAGAAAAAAATATTTTAACAGATGCTAAAGAGTCTTTCCAATGATTTGAAGATTAGAAGAATGCCTTTTATAGAGCTCCCAAAGTGTTCCTGCTTCTGCCAAAGTTAAAGAGAATTTAGTGGTTGAGTACTTAATAAACAGCCATGATGCTCTGACAAAGAACTCCTGGGCAACTATTTCTATGGCTTTGAAGAGTTATTGCAAATTAAATTTTATCCTTGTCTTTTATGATCTATATGAGGCAGTAGTTATAACAACATGACTGAAATATTTTGTCGTACGCTGTTAATAAAATCACGTATTCATTAATATATGTGTACCAGCAGGAATTATGAAATGGTGTGCTCCAGCAGAAAAGCTAGATATTGTCTTGGCAACTTTATAGGCAAAAGGCAGGGTAAATACAATTTGAGTTTGGGGACAGTGTAATTACCGTCACCATCTGGTAACAGTCTTTATCTGAACTCTAAACCTCTTCTGTGTTTTAAGTGCTTATGGGGCATCTTGCTGGGAAACCCAATATAGGATTACTTTTTAAATGTTACCTTGAAACCTTTTCAAGATTGCCTTTGTCTAATAACACAATATCACATCTGGCATGATTGCCTTCGCTGCAAAGCAAAATCTTTTAATAGTGTTTATTAAGTACTTTCCAAAGATGCATAATCACCAACATGAGTTGGTGTTAATAGAGAGTCATTAGTCAGCTCAGTTTTCAATATTTGTGGAAAAGGTAGGCTCAGCAAGAAACACATAATGAATGTAAAGCAAATACAAAACACAACATCCCTGCAGCCTACTCTATCCCCTGATGGATGGGAACACCTCATTTCACAGTCCAGCTGCTCCACCATTTCTGAGCAGTCTCTAAAATATTTGGCATGAAATATCATGAGCTAAACAAGCACAAGAAACATAGCAGCTAAAAGGAGCCTTATGGGGAGAACTGGTATTTACTTTAATGACCGTGGCTTAGGCAATTGCCATATTTCACACTGGGTTAATAAAGGCTTAGGGCAAAGTAGCCACTGAACAGGGCAGTCGCGCTGCCTGAGAGCTGGGAGGAAATGTCAAGCACCTTCTTCTAGTTGTCACGAAAAACTCTGCTCTGCCCTCTGCCCCTTCCCGGTCTTCACAGCCCAGAGCAGGCCTGGGTTAGAAAAGAATTGTGATTAGGGTAATTCAGCAGCTGCGGAGGTATTTCCTGACAGCACTCTAGATAATAGAGTGCTGTACCCAGGGTAATAAATAGGAGAGTATGATAATAAAGCTGCAATTCAGGCAAGAGGTTAGATGATCTCATAAACAGCCCAAGCCGCTGTGGTTTGTCTTGATGTCATCAAGGACTGAAAAATTGAACCAGAACTTTGCTAGTCAATACGTTGCTTTGCTTGTTTCTTTGGAGTCTAGGGAGTTGTGGGGGACCCCTAGGTCTCCATTTGATCAATGACTCCAACCCGTATATATGCATGTGCATGTATATAGCTCCCAGAGCTATGCATTCTCCCCCAGACCCCAGGGTATGTAATAGGAAACACAATTTTTAAGATCTTGGCAGAGAAAAAGCATATATGGAAATGAGATGATCTTTGACTATTTTTCACTCACTTTGCCTGCACTGGAGCCAACACTAGATCATTCTTTCCAAAAGGTAGCCTCTCTCCTTTCTTTGTGCTACTGCATAGCAGGGGGAATTTTGTCTCCATTCATTCAGAGCTGTGTGTCTCTTCAAATTACCACATTGTGTTTCCAGCTTTGATAATTTCAGCATCTTTCTTTTCTTTTCTCCAGCTTTATTGAGATATAATTGGGATATAACATTGTGGAAGGTTATGGTGTACAACATGTTGATTTGATGCACTCACATATTGCAATATGACTACCACCATTACCTTAGTGAACATCTCCACTAAGTCATATAAATACCATTTCTTTTTTGTGGTGAAAACATTTAAGATTTACTCTCTTAGCAACTTCCACATATATACTATATAGTATTATTAACTATAATCACTATGCTCTATATTAGATTCCTAGAACTTATTCATCTATAAATGGAAGTTTGTACTCTGACCAGCATCTCCCCAATTACCCCAACCCTTGGCCCCTGGTAACTGCCATTTTATTCTATGTTATTATGTGTTCAACTCTTTTAAATTTTTTTTTTTTTTTTTTTTTTTATCTTTTCACATTTATAGAGAGAAATTATCTTTTTGTCTTCAGTGGTTATTTATTTCTATTTTACTTTTGACAGATAGAGAGAGAGACAGAGACAGAGACAGTTAGAGAACCGAACTGTGGGAACTCCCCAGTTCAGCATGTGGGTCCTGCCTGGGCCGGAGCCGGGATTCGATCCCCGGTCCTCATGGCCTCAAAGCGAGCGCTCAACCCGCTGAGCCGTCCCGGCTTTCCCCTCAACTCTTTTAGATATCACATATATGATATCATACAGTAATTGTCTTTCTCTGTCTAACTTATTTTACTGAGCATAATGTCCTCAATGTCCATCCATATTATCTCAAATTACAGAATTTCTTTCTTTCTCATGGCTGGATGGTATTCCATTATATATCTCACATCTTCTTTATCCATTTCTCTGTTGATGAAAACTTAGGTTGTTTCTATGCCTTGGCTATTACGAATAATGAGTCAGCATTTTTCTGTATCTGCTAATTCCTACCTGTATAGAAACTTGGGCAAGTCAACTTATCTGTGCCTCAATTTCTACATCTGTCTGCTTAGGACAATAATAGTATCCTCTATTTTTTGAGGATATTTTATATTTAGAATAATATGAATTAATATATTGGAAGGGCTCCTAGGTATTGTGAGTATTGGTGTTGCATTTGTTATTATTTTTTAGTAGGTGTTATTCTCCTTGAGGAAAGGGAGTATGTCTCAATCAATTATGTATCTTCCTAAACATATATCATAGTATAAATATATGAGTTAAATTTAGATCACTAGCTAGATTTTGCAAGTTTTGTATAAAACTTTTAATTCTAGTAAACACATCCATCTCCAGTCTATAGACAATGAAAATATATACATTCATGTTCAGTATCTTTAAAGAAAATCTTTAGGAATAGGTGCTCCTGCAAAAGGGAGACTGAAGGACCCTTCAAGGGCTTGAGTGATGTACAGGAGTACGTTTCTTTCTGCCAGTGGACTTCAATCTAAGAAGTATCTTTTTATATTTTGAGTATTGAAGGGTCAGAATGGCCCTCTCCAAAATGTGCCACTTTGACATGTGGACTATTTTGAGCTGAAGTTAATCAAGACCCAGCAGATGCAAGAACATTTTTACCTCTCTCTTAACTACCCGAAAGAGTTTAGAGTAGGAGGCCTAACCCAGAAAGAGAGCTATTACTACAGATAACTTTTTATCTGAATGACCTATCTGTATGACAGGGCAAGCATCTAATCGCCAGACATCTGCTCTGCTCATCGTGCTGTGAATTACCCTCCTCCTCTCTGAAGCTCCAGGCCCCTATCCCATTCCTTAGCTCAAGATGGCATCCAAGCCTCAATTGCCCAATTTATCCTGGAATCTCATTGTCTTTGTGGGGCTCCTGTACATACATAATTAAATTTGGTTTTCTCTGTTAATCTGCCTTATGTCAATTTAATTATTAGAACAACCAAAAGAACCTAGAAGGATAGAGAAAAAGTTTTCCTTTCCCTACAGTATCAGCAGGTGGCACTTTTATATCACATTTTGTTCTTTTTGGACCATATCCTCCCAGATGTTAACGGGAACAGTACACAGTCTTATAACTCCAATGCAGGAATCAATTAGAAAGTGTTACAAGTAGTTCGTTAGAAACAACAGTTGAATAAGTAAACTTTGTGAATGGCTATCTATAAGTTGGAATGAATTCATCATTCACTCTCTGATAACTTCATATCCATTGCTCCCTTGCATTCTGGTATGTTCATTTGAGTTGGGGAAGTAAGGGATGGAATTATATTTAATGCATAGGAAGTTACTGATACCACTTGATGTCAACATTCTGCATCATGTATGGTAGGGCAGGAGAAAGGTTGAGAACTCTAATGTAGATGGCCGACTTAGCAAGTATTCAAGAAGTTGATCCTATGTGTGACTCAAACAATAACAACAAAATGATTGTAGTTGTTATGGGACCGCTAAAATTGGCAAGTGAAGAAATCATGCCTGAAATCACTTCTTTCCAACAGTAGCAAATACAACTTCTGGGTCAGCAGCAACTGGCAGTGTTTTTGTTCACTTACATATCCAGCAAAAACTTGCTGAAAAGCCGGAGGGGTCAATCACCTGGGATCGAGTTGTAAGGGTAGCCGCCTTTTGAGTTGGAAGCAAGTTGGCATTCAGAGCTGGGTATTTGTGAGTTGGAATTGTACAGTATACTTGACAATGTTCAAGTTGTTTCTGGATTATTGATTCTGAGTCCAGAAGTTTTATTTAATGCAACATATATTCAGGATGGATTTAAATAAGTTTGGTGATGAATCATATTGCCTAGTTCTTCTTCAACAGGGTGGGTATTTTGAAAAATTATAAAGTGTTACATACATTTGAGTGTAAATTGATCATATAAATAGCCATTATTCATAGCTAGGGTGACCATATAAATTATCATTCAAAGCAGGGACATTGTGAAAAGTGAAAAGGGTACCATGAATAATTATGCTTGAACAATAGACATAATGAGTACTGTTGGAATATTTGAGACATACGGATTTCTTGTTTATACCTTGTGAATGGACAAGAGTATTTATTCATTCAATGTATTATATCATAATTCCACTGTGATTTCTTTCCTTTCTTTTAATCAATTCTATTTCTCCAGCATGCATTTACCTCCTCCTTTACTCCTGTGGTGCTTGGTAGTAGTGTCTACCAGAACACCACAATAATTATACAGTCATCTGTTTATAAATTTGTTCTATAATCACACTTACACTAGACCCTGGACTTCTTAGAAATAAGAATTGCCTCATCCCCCACTCTCTCTCTCTCTCTTCTTCTTTTCTTTCCTTTTACATTCTGTTTCTAAGAGCCTGAGAACTTTAGATACCTCATATAAGTGGAATCATGCAGTATTTGCTGTTTTGTGACTGTTTTTTTTTACTTGGTATATATCCTCAAGTTTCATCCATGTTGTAGCATATATTAGAATTTCCTTGCTTTTACAGGCTGAATAATTTTCCATTGTATGTACGTACCATGTTTTCTTTCTGCATGCATCTGTTGATGGATGTCTACCTCCTGACTATTGTCAATAATGCTGTAATAAACATGGGAATGCAATATGTCTTCTAGTATCCTATTTTCTTTCTTTCTTTTTTGGATATATGGCTGTAAGTGTGGGATTGCTAGGTCATATGGTAATTCTATGTTTTGGCTTTTGAAGAACCCCTATCCTGTTTTCCACAGTGGCTACATCATTTGACATTCTTATCCATAGTGCACAGGGATTCCAATTACTCTGCCCTCTCACCGACACTTGTTATTTTCAGTTTTATTGATAGTGGTCATCCTACTGGGTGCAAGGTGATATCTCACTGTGGTTTTGATTTGCATTGTCTTGATGATTAGTGATGTGGCGTTCTTTGGGATTTTTTCTTCAGTTTTTTTCATTAAGTGCCATTATTTTATATTGTCTGCAGGGATTCTTTTTGAGGAGACTTTCACAGTGAAGGCTCAGAAATTCTCAAGTATAGGAAACATCGTGGTTTCACATGACACTAGACTTCTCTTCTCTTTCTTTATTTTACCTCCTCCACACTATCCGATGTCACTCTCGCTGCTCATGAGGCACAGGAAGGCAAAGATAGTAGGATTGTTCCAGAGGAGGAAAGATTTTGGTTGTAGGGGCAAGTCTTTTTTATTCTTCTCCCAGAGAAAACCATTTTACTTGCACATTTCTCCTGACTCATCTTCTCTGTCCAATAATATACTATTCAATGTAAAGTTTCCCCTTTTTCATAAAAAAAAAAAAGATACCCTCAAGTTAAAAAATAAATGCATGCATAGAACTTGGGCTTATCTTTGGCTGTATAAAAATAGTGTTAATATGCTAATTCATATGCAATGGTTCAAACAAATAAGAACCAATAAATCATTACTGTGGTCTTAATTTTAACTGAGAAAACCATCACCAGGACCTCAACTTGGCTGGATCTTCAGTGATAAGGTCATAGACATTGCAAAATGTTTTAACAGTCAATTTGGTCAACAAAGCAGCCAAACTGGTTGCCTGTTTGAAGTGACTAATTGTTATATTATTTTGATTTATATTTTGTATCCACTTGATCACCCGAATAGATAAATTATAGACAAGGCTAGTGTATGAGAAGAGTCACTGAGAGTTGGGTTAAGCATCGGAGATGATTTTCTTTCTGTGAACATGCTATTTTCAGCCACATGTGCAAATAGGGGAAAGCAGATGTGATACACACGTTCCTGTCCTAAGCATCAAACTTTGGTTCATAGTGGCTTTAAGTTTAAAACTATGCAAGAACACAGAATCAGTAACTTAGTTACTTAGGATTTAAATTTTAAAACAAACAAAAATTAAACAGAAAGCAACTAAATGGCACTAAGGCTTGGAATTAAAAATTTTTAATGCATACCCTCTGTGCAAGTAAAAATCTATGAATTCCTTGTTGCCAATTCTAAGAACATCTTTAGATAATTCAGGTGCATTTGTAATTAAAAACAACAACACACCAAAACTATCTTTATATACTGCCACTTTTCTGCTTAGTTGTTACAGATCTCAGTTCATATCATAGCCTTGCCTGTGTGCCTGGGCAGGTTAATTGTTTTCACTGTGCTTTCTTTCATTCAATATAAAATGGGCATTATTATTTCTACATTATAAAGATCCTATAAAAATGAAGTACACAAAGATATTAGCATAATTCCTTACTGAAATGTGTTTTAATGCTAGTAAGTGCTACTAACTGGGTTGCTGCATAGGGATGGATCCTTTCAGGGCTTTGGCTTCACCAGGTGTTGAAAGACCATGATTTTGGCCATTAAACCTAACACCGCTGCCACCCCCCACCACTGACAGCTCACTTACTCGCCGCTAGCCCCACGGGTGTGCACAAAGATCATTCCCGAGCTGAGAGCTTTGCATTCATTTGCTTTTCTCTGCCTGAAAATCTGTCCCTAGGTCTGCACATGGCTGTCTTGCTCTTATCATTAGATCATATCTTTATTACCACTGGAGCGTCTCTCCTGGATCACTGATCTAAAGGAGAGTCTCCTCCTTAGTTACTATCCCATTTCCTGTTTCAGTTCTTTCATGGCACCTCCCACTTTTGAAATCAACTTGTTTATTAATCACTGTGTTGTGGGTCTTGCCCCTACTGAGATGTAAGATATCTGAGCATAGAAATCGTGTGTCTTGCTCTGACACTGAGAACTGTGTTTGGCACATGATTGTGTATTACGTATCTTGAAAAAATGAGACTATTATTGCCTAGGTCATCTTTTTTTTTTTTAATTTAAAAATCCATAGACACTTTTTCTTATTGAAAAGCAGACAGTTTTATTCAAGGTAAGTATCAAGTATTCTTCTGTTTGCCTCAAATCCAGTTTGTTGGTCTTTTTGTTTCTCTCCAAATTTGAGCTCTCACAGGGTAAAGTGTCCATTTTCTTGCTCTGTTTTATGTTTTGAGGTATATAAGAGTACGAAGTTTTTAAGCAGACTACAAAGGGAGGTATCTAATTCCTCCTGGCTTTGTTATATGCCCCATTTATGAACCAACAAAATATGTTTGCCCTCATGTTTTTCTCAGCAAGTAAATGTGTCTGTGGAATGGAACTGTATGTGTACTATATGGATTGAGAATTGTCTATTTGAACAAACTTGTGTCTACATCTTGTAACTTTCAAGAAACAATACTCCATGTCTAAGCTCCACTATTTTACAAGTTTGTATTTAAAAATTAGTTATCTTTCATAATTCTGCATATGTTTTGACTATATGTCCGTAAATTTATCCAAAGAGCAAATTTACATAAATGTTTCTGTTACCTGATAAAAGTACCTCTGGTTTTATTTTTTCCCCAAAGCCATTTGGATGTTTTTCTTTTTCATGAAGTTGCTTTCACTTTTTTTTCTAAGTAGAATTTGTTATATTCTGGCTTTGTAGATAAATTATTCTAAAGTTCCTCAATTGTTTTGTAGAAATGTCTTCTCTCAACAGAAACCAACATAGTCATACTGTGAACTAAATTATAATATTGCTTACAGCTAAATGTTGTCCTTTTGATAACTTCATTTATAGGGTTCCTTTATTCAAAAGACCATTCTTGAAATAAGCAATGTATTTGTAATAATCATGGTTAACTTCGGTAAAGAACGATTTCCAACTGGTGGTTTTGACAACCAGTGATCAGCACCTAGCAAAGGTTTAGCACAGAATAGGAGTTTAATAAATACTTGTTGAATAAATCTTTAGCATGTTATACAATATTTTGCATTCCTGAGAGCATAGAAACTTTCAGAAATACAAAACTTAATTCAAATTACTGAATTTGGAAATTGTTAGTTCTTTCCCATGTTATTTTTCTGACCTCATTTATAAAGTGTTGACATCAGTTCTCAAGCAACTAAATTTTATCTTGGAGAAAAAAACAACACAAAAGAAGAGAAATATTGTATCTTCCATACATGTCTAGAAAGCTCTAAGGAGTCTAAAGTTTTAAAAGTTCATGATTTCAAATGCCAAGAGTATTTAGGTGAGTGGAGCTGATTTATTCTATGATATTTTTTCTTCCTCTTCTTTTTTAATATTACAGCTTCTAAAAAGGTCTCAAACAAAAAATAAAACCAAAATCTCAGAAATTTAGACTATGACAATAATTAAGAAAATGCAGAAAGAGCACTGGTAGATTTTTAAAAACTATTTTAATACAAGAGTAATAGCAATTTTCTATCCAAATCAGAAATGAAAAATCTTAACCCAAATAATATCCATTTGACAGTCACATAAAATTTTAGGTTTGATTGGTGCACACATTTGTCCTGCACATATACTATTCTATGCACACAGAGACCTCACTATTAGGCCATCTTTAGGTTTCTTTTTGTGGAAGTACCTCATTACAAGGCCAGGTCAAAGTTTCCATAACTGTTCAACTTTGAATGAGGTTCACATGGCCCCACGCTAAGCTGAGTTCCCTTGCTGTAACACACCACGGTATAGCAAGGCTCCAGAATGCATACAAATCAATACTCTGTTTGTGTAACTTGGCCTAAAACTAAACACTGGCTAATGTCTCCACCGAGGAGGAACACACTGCACATTTTAAAGTTATGATCTCCTTTGTTTTTCTGTTGGAAAAGCTAAACTGCAATTTTTTATTTTTTTTTTAGTTAAAAGCCAAGTCTGTTAGTGACTGTAAATAAATGAAAATGAGTTTGAATTTCTGCAAGTTTTAAAGTAGTCAAAACTTGCATTTGCTAACACTTCTGCCTTTAATCAAACCACCTGATAATTAGCCTTGTGAAGAGAAGTAACAAAAGAATCACAACTCAGGAATTTATTAAAATTTTATTCCTCCTTGGGGACTTTAGTTGGTGTTCAGTGTGCAGCCAAAACATGTATGTAATGGCTATAGAATTGAAGTAGGCTAATGTCTGCAGCAGGGAATATAAATTAAGTATCAGGGTTCTGCATCCAACAGTATTTTCAGTGTGTTTGAATTATAGAATGTTACTTTTATAATTACTACTGCTTGTCAATGAATAATAGTGTTTTTCAGTGTAGACAAAGTAGTATTTTCTATCCCTTACAATTAAAGCAGGTAACACAAGATACTTATCTGGGTAAGTCACTGTAAGGGAGTCAAGATTGCTATTGCTAAGATTGTTCTATGATTGCTATAATTAAAGTACAGACTTGACCTTCATTAATATGACAGAAGGTTGTCATGCTGTCTTTCACTACAGAACCATAAGCAGAGTTCTAATTCATGAATTTGTAATTCATTCTTCTCTGCTAAAGACTTTAGCCTCTGTTTAGCTTTTGTTATAACATATACAAAGTATAATAATATACACCAGTTACAGACGTGTAGTTCTGTTAGAAAAATACATATTATAACTAAACATGTAAATAGAGGCACTTCAATAAGCTAAGTGTTTGCAGTTATGAGCATCACCCAACAATTTCTAGTCTGATTTCAGTGAGCCCATTCTTCTCTACTTATAACAGAGGTTATGATGTCATTACAGATTTGAGGGGATATCAAAGCAAATGAGGGCAGGTCATGAAAAATAATGGAGCATCATTGCTTCCCCTATCGTTATGTTGAAATAAGAAAAATTAATTTGGCCAGGGTTGGAGTGGGGTGACGTGAGATTCCAAAATTCTTACTGAAATGGGGGTAACTCAATTAAACTAATTCCCATAGAGCAAAAGAAAAAAAATTCATGTTAAATTAGTTTGAAAAATTATATGACATATTAAGATGATGATAAAAACCAGAAAGTACAATTTGAATAATATTTTGACCACATCCATGCAGGTGACTAATATTGTGGCATCGTTAACTGAGAGTCATTTCAACTCTCTTCCTGGCTCAGATGGTTCACTATATCTCACCCATGTGAATACTATTGAGAAGGAAGGTGTTGAAACAAACAAAGCAGGCAGTTATCTACTATTGGTGTGTTTAGTGTGTACAGAATATGAGTTTATATTCATTAATATAATGTGTATTCATACACATGCACTAAACCAATTGAGGGTGAAAGCACAGGGGAAACAAGGCATTCTGATCTATTTCATAGAAGACAATGCAGAAACATTTAAAAAATTATAGACTTGGAGTTTAAAACCATAAAAATAAGTTATTACTCAAATATTCTGGAAAATCAAGGTTGACTTAATTTGTATTGCACCTTAATTACTGGAGAAAGACAATACTGATATCTGAACATACAATGAAATGAACAACATAAATGATTGGTCTTTCATAGAGATGTTTTATGCATAGTTGGTGACAGGAAGCTGACGTTTGCCTGTGAAATGGATGGTTTTCTAGAAGTATGTAATGCTGATTTATGTTGTGTTAGTTTCATAAAGGGTTAAATAAAAAGATGCCACAATGTCTCTCAGAATTCTACGTTTCATATTTCATTAGGCATAAAATAGCAATAGATGTTTCTACACCCTTTGTTTTGCAAAAGTGCTCAATTATACTTAACACTATTGTGTCACATAGGTTTTACTTAAATGTGATGACTAAATCAATAACTAATTATAATTTTGATGAGAATGGGGCTTGGAAAATACCATTTATGTGTCACTATTGTCAATGGGTTAATTAAAATGTGACTGCTATACTATGATATCTTAAAACATTGCTTTTTCCAACCCCAGGAGCATCATAAAAACCAACACACACATGGCTAGCCAACTATAGTCATAAAGCCCCAGTTTGGTCCATTTTGCTTCTCTGTCAGGGGGGAGCATAGGGCCTGGCTTTGGCATACTTGGTGAAATCAATTAGGCTGTGGCTCTAAGTTGGCCTCTTGTGTTAGGACATTTTTCCAAGTGCCAAGCAGGAATCCTAGGCTGAAGGTGTTGTATGGACAATGAGCATAATGGGTTTGCTTGAATGACACATTCTTTATGCACACAGTTTCCCGCACCAGTGATTTCTAGCACCCCATGATTCTCCCCAAGAGCTCAGCACAGTCTGGAGCACCCAGGACAAAGCACGCTCATGCAAAAAGGGTGTGCCCTGGAAAACTTTTAATAAATGGACATTTAGATACGTAAAAAGTTCTCTTTCTTGATTCTTGGTGCTCACAGATCATTGAGGAATCCCTTCTCTGAGCAGCACAAAACAAGAAGAGCTGGTTGACAAAACATTTTCGTTACAAAGGTGTGTCAACCCTGAGCTTGGAATTAAGAAGTTAAAATCTGTGATTTATATATATATATAGATATAAAAATAGATGATCATACTAAGACTAAAAAAGTGAAAGAAATCTCCATGTCAATACTATATATATATTTTTTTGTTTTGACTTTTGTTGTGAGTTATTTTGTAAGAGAATGCCCTTGTGATGCAGAAACCAAATGACACAAAGCAAATTGTTAGAAATATAAACTCACTTATGAATCTGATTGCTTACCAGTTCATTAAAATAGCTCTTCAGTTGGGAAGGTAATGAGCACAGGGGCAGAAATATCGAATTAGTGTCCAACCTATGGCTAAAGCAAGGTGATTGTATTGTTGAAGTTTATTTTCAATTCAGAAGCTCCAGGAGGATAAATTGGTGGGGGTGTCCACTAGTAACTGAGATGAAGGGAAAAAGTTGTGCCAATTGGATACAGTGGACAGACGTTAAGAGAATTAAGGAGAATAGTGCTGTTCCTGCAATTGAAATTGGGCAGGGGAAGAGAGAGGTGCTGAGTTTAACAATACTTTGCTCTCATGTTAAAGATAGAATTCTAAAGTTAGTATCAGTACCTCTAAATCCGTTTGGTATTGTGTGGTTAGAGCGCAAGATGGTACCTTCAAAACAACAATGTATTTTCACTACATGAAAAAGAATTTCAAACTTTCTCCCCATAGCATTTTGTAAACCCAATTAGTCACAGTAAAGCTTACACTGGGAGTTGCCCGGCAATGCTGCCCTTACAGCGTTAAAGCTCTTTTTATTTCTCTTTTGTTTGTTTCTTTGTTGAAAACACAGTTGTCTTGGGGTTTGGCCTGATTTTACAAAGAAAATCACTTTTCTCCTACCTTTTTTTGTTGTTTAAATAGGGGGACAAAACTCACAACGTGAGATTCCTTTACTTCTGCAGCATAAAAGCAAATGAAGGTAAGAAAGTCTCCTGGTACGAAAGATTTGAGTAAGAATTCTCTAGAATAAACAAAGTCCCCACAGACAGCGAAGGAAAGGGGAAGCAGTCCAGTCTGGCACCGGGTACTCTTTGGGAAAACAAAAAGGGAGGCAGAGTGTAATACTGCTCTCTTCTCATAGAAAACGGTAAGTTTTTGTGGCATGGTCCATTGTCCAAGAGTGTAAGAAAAGAAGGGAGTTGGCTGTTCAAAGAGCTAAAATGCAGTTTCATCTGACCCAAAACCCAGGATTATCTGCACAGTCTCTGCAGTGCCAGGACCATGCAGACGAGAGATGCCGAGAGCAGACAATGGCCGAGTTGGGCTGCGGAAGAGTCTACTTCTCTCCGGTCCGGGTCAACGGCAGGGGCCTCTGTGGTGACAAACTCAAACTCCGTGGGACACACGTCGTCCATGCACCCGCTGCCACTGCCTGAGCCACTGGATTCATCGCCTGGTGTGGAGAGATGGACAAAGAAAGTTAGACCACAACGTCGAAAGACTGGAGCAGGCACGGTGGCGGAAGGGCGCGTCTCTCCACTCCCCAGCCCAGCCCAATGCGTTTGCTTTTAACGGGCAGGTTTGTGATGGGCGGGTGGACTGTATTGGAATAGATGTCTGAAACACAGTATTAATTGTTATTCAGAGCTACCCAATCGAGGAACACGTTAATTCCAGACCTAATGGAGAAACCCTCATGATCATGTTGGCGTTGGAAAAGCATTTGTTTCGGCCAAAATTTAAATTACTTTCAGAAATTCTATTCTTTGCTCTTTTTGTACTTCATAGCCATTGTTCTTGGTGGTTATCATGCTTTTATAAAGGATTTTGAAAGGATTTATGAAGTAAGGAGGAGTAACTAATGTAATACGAGAAAAATGAACATTGCAAGTAGGAAATCAGAGCAGCAGCAGCACATAGCTATGAAAGGCACGTGCTAGTATTACTTTTGGCCACCCTTTTCCCGTGTGTTCTTCTCCTAAGAGCAGTAGACTTGGTCTCAACCAGCCTCTCCCTTTAAACCAGGGGTTGACTAACTATGGCTTGCAGGCCAATCTGGCCAGCTCTTTGTTTTTGTATGGCCCATAACCCAAGCATGGCTGATATATTTTCAAGTGTTTTAAAAACATCAAATGAAAAATGATATTCTGTGACATGTAAAAAGTATGTCTGTATATAATCTAAACCTCAGTATCCATATATAAATGTATAATGGAATGCAGCCACACCTATTGTCATCTACTTCTGTGTTCACATATGGCCCTCAAAGCTGAACATATTTAATTTCTGACTCTTTGCAAAAAAAGTTTGCTGTTCCATGCTTGAAACCAATGTACACACAGAATGTGGTCTTAGTGTCCTACCGTCCTGAAACTGAGGGTCCTTACGACTTCGATTAAACTTAGTTTTAAAGCCTAGACCTAGAAATCATCTCTCTCTCATATATATATAGTCTGACAGAAGCAACACTCCATTTTTTATAAGCCTGCAATCTATACCAAATCTTTTATTACAAAATCATAAGCATGTAATTTTATAACATGACAATATCACACTAAAGCACAGTATTCTATAAAAAGGGTGTTACTTCTGCAGGACTCTGTATATAAGGCTGTCCAGAAAAAAAATCCAGTCATTGTCAATATAACGAGAACACTTACATGGCTGGATACATATATGTGTGTATATATATGGATGGATGTGATCTAGCCTTTCCCCAGATATTTAGCAACCCCTGAGACAGCAGAAGATAGTAGCTAGGACCTGACTAATGATCACACAGTCCAGACCTCTGGCAGGCTAAAGAAAACATGTTGATTTAAGTTATGTTTCAGCTCCTGTCCCATGAGACCAGACAAAGGGACTTCAGGAAAGACCTGAAGAAATTCATTACCCTTACCTCCCTTCCAATCGATCAGCTCCAAACATGACCACGAACCCCTAACCTACAGTGTCTTGTGATTTTGCCCTATATAATCTGTAACCTACTCACCAGCAGGGAACCAGGTCTTAAGAGCACTAGCTCACCTGTGTCTCGGCTTGGTGGCAATTCCTTAAATAAACCTCTGCTGTAAACACCTGTTCTTATCTTTTTTTTTTTAAGGTTTATTTTATTGTTTTTGACAGACAGAGACAGAGACACAGAGAGAGAGAGAAGGGAGAGGGCCCAGAACAGTCTCCATAGTTGTACATCATCAGTTTTTGACATAATTTTATTCCACACAGGTGGGTGGGGGCCGCACAGAGCAGGAACTGGGCTGGAGGCCTCCCACATGGGAAGCTTACCTCTGCAAGAACCAAACTGGGGGTCACACCCCATTTCATCATATGGGTCCACATAGGCCGGGACCGGGATTTGATCCTCGGACCCTGGGGCTGCAAAGCAAGAGCTTAACCTTCTGAGCCATCCTGACATCTGTTTGCTTTGGTTTTGATGGGTGTAGACAAATGAACTCCTTGAGTAACATAACATTCTCTGGGCCTGCTTTACTTCCATTTCTCACTGCTTGGTTCCTTCTTGTTTCACGAATCCTGTGTCTCAGACCTGGGTCCGAGATCAGGCTCTGTCAATTACTAGCTGGGTGCACTTGTGTTATTTACTTATTGTTCTCATTTCCTGTTAGTCCCCTCCATGAGAATGTGAACTTGTTGGGGGCAAAGACTTCGTGTAACTGTTTAATTCGAATCCCCACTGCCTTTAATGGCATACAGCAAGAGCCCAGTACGTACTTGTCTAATGAACAAATGTGCCTTGGGCAGATTATTCAACTTCTGTTGGTTTCACCATCTCAGAAAATATGGACAATAGTATTTACCTTGCAGAGTATGTGTGAAGATTTTCTGATAAAATGGGTAAAGGTAACCTAGGTTTTAACTTGCCATATTTTATTTATGTGAACGAGGGCAAACCAGTTGGCCTCCCTTGCCAAGTTTCTCTTTCTTCTTCTGTAAAATGAGAATAATCTCTCTTTTACAGAATTGTGGTGGGATAGAGGGAGGTAATTTTCCTGGGAGGACTCAGGAAACGGTAAACCTTGCTATTCCCTCATTTGCTCAGTGATTCTGTCCAATAGCCCTAAACTCCCTGCTGGCTGAAATGGTGATGTGCATGTTAAACTGGTTAAGACTGGCTTTATCTTGGCTGCTCAATGCTGCTTAAATAAAGCCAAGGCAATGCAGGGGCTCTTCTAATGTCCTCTGAATGAGAAAGGCACAATTCATCACATCTTTTTTTCTTTTTTGAATGGGACATCTAAATACCAGATAAAATCACTTGAATACACTATACCATGGTCTTAACATTTTTTCTGATTTATCTTTAGTGGCTTTTATAAGGGGAAAAATGCCCATTAATTAAATTCAGAGATATCAGAATTGCTAAGGGGATTGTTCTAAACACTAGTATTATGGACAAGAAGTAATATAACCTTTACAAAGATATTATTAAAGTGATTTATAATATTTAAAAAATGGTAAGCAAATAATGACAGGAGATTCTAGCTGAAAAAACAATGGCCCCATCTCTTTCTGAAAAGGAATCACAATTGCAGATACTTAAAGGGTGGTTTTAAAAAATGTTGGGATGCCGGGATGGCTCAGTGGGTTATGAGCTAATCTTGCATCCCTGGGGTCCCAGGATCAAACTCTAGCCCCGGCCTGTGCAAACCCATATGCTGAACTGGGGTCTGGCCCCAGTTCAGTTTTCTCTGGGACAAGCTTCCCATGTGGGATGCCCCCCAGCTCAGTTCCCGCCCTGCTCTGCCCCCCCACCCCCACCTGTGTGGAATTAAACTCTGTCAAAAACTGATGACATACAACTATGGAGACTGCTCTGGGCCCTCCCCCTTCTCTCTCTCTCCCCCTGTCTCTGTCTCTCTCTCTCTCTCTGTCAAAAACAATAGAATAAATCTTTAAAAAAATGTCAAAAGTAATATGGGTGATGGTGGCTGGAAAATGTGATAATGATTTGTATGAAAGACACTATCCAAAAATAAAGGGTCAGATTTGGTGCTTGGGTTTGAGTTAAGAGATGCTCTTAATTATTGCTGATTTCTATTTTCTTTTGAAAAGAAATGGAACAAAATTTATTTTCAAGGACATTCCCTAAACAAGGCAGATTGACATGTATAACCTGTTTAGGTAAGAGAGTAGAGAGAAACAAGGCCAACAGCAACTAATGTTTATGTATGGTGAATAATTTATTTTCCAGACAATAAAAGCATTTTGTTAGCTAGAGAAGACATAATGGATAAATTGAGATGAGTGAGTCAAAGTAATGAGCAAAGGAGAAGCAGAAGAGGCTGAAATCTCGTATAATGTTCTCTTCTGAAGAGAAAAGGAGAGGCTTAGTAAAGAAGAAGAGAAATAATGCAATGACTCCAAGAAATTTTAGAGCAAGAAAGTCTATTGGGTTGGCAATTATTCTGCATTTAAAAAATTAATTTGTGTGTTATTTAAAATGAAATAAAGCACTAAACCTTTTCTGCAGGGGGCAACTTGGTAGGATGATGGCTAAGACTTAGCCGACTTAATGTCTTCCATCTGTAGCGTCTTTCTATTTCATTAATTCAAGCATACAAGCGTCACCTTTCGCTTCAGTGACCAAATTACAGAATCACTGGCAACTCCACATTTATGTTAAAGAATATTTTCTTGAGAACTCTCTCTGTAAGAGTACTTACTTAAAACAAAACAAAAACAAAAAGAGAAACTCTTGCCTTAATATGCATCTTGAAACCATTTAGAAAAATCTCAAATATAATTAGTTTCATGTCATTGTTCACCTAGTAGCCTTCTAAATTACTTCTGATGCTTTTGTGATATTTAGTAAAAGAGTCAAGTATAATGTATTAGCATTTTACTATTTCTCTCAATAATTCAGATACAAATATCAATGGTCCCTCTGTTTATATGATTGGATATAGAGAGAATACAGTTGAATTCATGGCACATGAGATATTATCTTAGCTCCTTTAAATATGGCCTCAAATGAACTTCCCGATAACCTCTTAGGCAAAGTTGCTTCCCATTCCATAGAAGAAGAGCCTGAGACTCAAGAAATAATTTGTTAAAGACTCCTGTTCATAAATGATAAGGCAGGGATTCCAGCCCAGGTGTGTCTGAGTAATCTTTAGAACATTCTTTGTCCAGTGGTTGAGGGTGATGGGAGTTTGGGGCAGAGGCATACATGTTAATGGGAAAAGGAGAAAGTGAAAACATTATTTTGTGGCTTTATCATTAACAGATCAACTGGCAGCTAAAACTTAATTTTTGCTCTGGTATGGCTGAATACAATCCACTGACACAATTTCTTAAGGGTAGCTATGATTTGAGTAGTATCCTAAGTTTTGTGTCTCAGAGCTCTCTGTCCAAAGAACTAAAAATATCTTTGCAGATTGGGCAAGAATGATCCAAAGGGAAAAGAGCACAGAGCTCTTGAAGAAAGATGATGGGATCATCTTCTATAACCACTTCTTTTCACTTTAGAGGTTATTAGTACTGCTAAAGCCTTTTTTACTTGTGTCCTGAAAGTTGACATCATTGCCGTTGTAGGCATTCTTAAGTTTGTTGGTCATCACACGGAGAGCCATGATCTGCTGCCGGATGAACGTGTCGGGCCGAGTGATGTCCACATCCACCTCGGGATTGTTGATCTGGTTGGTCAGCCCATCATTCATAATTTCAGGCAAGTATCTGCAGGGCATAGAGGAAGAGAAGGATGAGTCAAGGCAGGAAGGACCTTGGAACCAGAATCTGCTCTGCTGTTTCTAACAGCAAACCAAAACATTAGCAAGCACTGGGCTCCGTTCCTGGAAAAATAGGCCAAAGTAAAAAAGCATAAAATATATTTTCTCAGAGGAAAATATAGCAAAAGTGGCTTCAGAGCAGTTTTTTAAATGGCCCCAAATTCTTAGGTAGGCTTGCCTACAAATGAATACACAATTTGGGGGCTTACAGACATTATTACTTAAAATGAACTATTTCTCCTTCCATCTCAAATGTTAGATACCCAAGTCAAGCATGTGATAGCTTCCTCAGCTCTCCTATTGATTTTGCTGGTAAGAACTAAACTTGGAAATGATATATGATCTCTTGTTTGATGAGGAGGCCTTACCTCAGATTTTAATCAGAAGACACTGTGGAAATATATATATATATATATATATATATATATATATATATATAACCTTTGGAAAGTTCAAGGAGTCACCAGTGATTACTGGAATATTTGAGGCATCTATTAGCATCTTTATTTTGTAATAAAATCTTGAGTTTAATTCAATGTTGGATAAAACAGAGGGTAAAATCAAATGGTTCCTTGATTCTCTTACTTGTTTTTGCTTGTACTAAAATGTCAAAATTGTCAGTTCTTCCATGTCAGCTGCCTCAGCTGTGTAGGAGCATTTATGCCCGGGGAGACTGAAGATCTCAGAGAAGCGCTTGGAGCCCTCTCTGACTGCTCTCTCTCCTGACCCATCAGTTTTTCATCCTCCTGCCCTTTCTTTTCACGAAGTTTCTCCCACTGGCTCCTTCTCTCCCATTTCCTGTGTCTCTCTTTGGGGTACAGATGGCTACATCAACCTCAGCCTTACTACCCAGTTCTGTCTTTCCTTTCTAGTGCATTCTGCACATGCTGTTTGATAAATCTTCATAAAATAGTGCTTTCCTCGTGTCACTCTTCTGTTCAAAAACTTTTGATGATAGTAGCTAAAGTCCATTGAGAACTTAGAAAACAGGGAAGCTGGGAAGGCTCAGCGGGTTAAGCACTCACTTTGAAGTCCCAGGGACCGAGGATCGAATCCTGGCCCCAGCCTGTGTGGACCATATGCTGAACTGGGGTGTGCTTCCCATGTGGGAGGCCCCCGGTTTGGGTCTCAGCCCCTTGTTCGGCCCCTGGCTCGAGGGGGCCATGCCTCCCATGTGAGAGGCCCCCAGCCCAGTTCCTGCCCTGCGCGGCCCCCGCCCACCTGTATGGAACAAAATCATGTCGAAAACTGATGATGTACAACAATGGAGACTGCTCTGGGCCCTCCCCCTTCTCTCTGTCTGTCTGTCTTTCTCTCTCTGACTCTGTCAAAAAATAAAATAAATCTTAAAAAAAAAAAGAACTTAGGAAACTCAGGCACTGTGCCAAGCACTTCACATGCATTTTAAAATGTAGACTCCCAGCAAATCTACGAGGTAGTACTATTTGATCTCCATCTGGTAAAGTAGAAACCAAGGCTTAGTGAGGAAAAGTAACTGTAAAGTCCCAGTGCTAAGCGGTGGCAGCACCATGACTAAAGCCTGGGCAGTCTAACTTCAGAGCCCAAGTACTGCACCACACTGCCTGGTCGACCATAAGCGGCACTTCACACTATCCCTCAGCAATCAGAGCCCATCTTCTCTCAGCTCTGCTTTCGTATGCTGCAATGTTCTATTCAAAGGACCTTTTTCACCTTACAGAATCTAATCCCTGTATACATCTTATGCTTGCCTGTCTGTCCCTCTATACATTTTATCCTTGCCTGCAATGCACGTTCTCATTTACACCCCAAATATCCTTGATGACCCAGGCTAATTCTCACTTGCTCTGTAAGACATCTTCCAGCTGTTAGGGATCTGCCCATCCTTCCGTGGGTCTGTCAGGTTTGAGTGGGCATTTTGTGCACTATACAGAGTCACCTGCCGAGGGAATGAGTTGGGGCTGAAAGTCAGCCTCAATTCTGTGTCCATGAAGCTATGCACCTGCAGGGCTCCATTCACCCAATGGGCACCTTTTTCTTTTCTTTTCTTTTCCTTTTCTCCTTCCTTCCTTCCTTCCTTCCTTCCTTCCTTCCTTCTTTCCTTCCTTTCCTCCTCCGCCTCCTCCTTCTCTCTCTTTCTCTCTGTCTTTGGAATCCTCTTGTTTTAGAAAATTTCAATACATACTAAAGGAGAGACAATAGTATACGAATCTTTTATATCCATCTGGGTGCTTTTCCCTAATTCCTACAAAGGTTCTATATTTGTCTGTGTCATGGCAACAAACAGGGGTAATAAAGAGAGTTTAAATAAGAGACTATTTATGAAGGTGTGGACACAGTTAAAGGAAACCGTCACAGGGTGGTGAAATCATAGACGGAGGCCAAATCACACAGCAACTGCCAAACCAAGGTCCAGGGTAAAGGAGGGAGTCAAGACAATGATACCTTGACTTCACTAGTCCCTCCTTGTGACCTCTGGCTGTTGTGTCCCATTGACTGAATCCAAGTAGAAGCCAGCAAGCAAGGGGACCCAGGTGATGCAGTTGGTAGAGGGATTCCTTCGGGCACAGACCAAGGTAGAAGGATGAAGAGTGGATCTCAAGGGGAGTCAGGACATCCAGCCCAGGCGTCTGGTAGGCTGGTGGCCACTCTGCCTAACTGCTACTTATTGCCCTTACTATTGTGGCTTGAAAGTGGAAAGAAACCTCCTTTTCTCCTCTTTTGTCCTTCCTGTTCAATTATTCTCGTACAATATACTTATGCTTAAAATTCTTCCCCTTCCTGCAGGTATTTTTCCAAGTTGCATAAACCAAAGGCTCTATCCATCAGTGTCCAAAAGAAGAAATAGAAACACACAGAGAAAATTTTTATTTAAGCCATTTTTGTAGGGATTGAAATCTTATGCTTGATGTATTTGTATATGTATAGGTTTACCCATTTTAAATCAGAGGGCCCCCAAATAAGCTCCAGGCCTTCATGCATAGCTTCACAGAATTTATTGCCCTAAAAAAACCCATCCTAATTAAAATTAAAAAAAGAAATCATGGAACTGTATCGCCTTATTTTTACAGTACTGCAGAACTTCTATGCTAGTATATCTGATAATAAATTTTTGTTAGATTCTGAGATTGTCTTTCTGGTCTACCTGCTAAAATGTGACATTGGATTGACTTTCACTGACATTTGTTTGTATGAGCTGGGCTCTATGAGCTCTCTCTAATTATTAAAGCCTGTTGGGATACATGCCCAGGTGCAGGCCAGCCTTTGCTGGCACTGGAGATGAGAGGAGCTGAAAGGTGACCGTCATTTCTGGCATTGCCCCTCGACATTTGGGACAATGACTCCTGCAGCCGGACCTGTGCTGAGTCAGAGGAGAGCTTTGTGTCTCTCAGATGGGGCGCACGCTGTGTGGTCAGCCGAGACGCATTTATCAGAAGCCGGCTGCGATGGCTTACACTAGGAAGGCTGCCCCCGGGAGCCTGAGGATCGAGGAACAATAAGAGACTGCCAAATACACCCAGCCTTTCACTGTGCCTATTGATGCTCAGCCACTTACAATGAAAACAAGGAACAATGCCCCCGTGTCCTCAAGAACTTTTTCTGTGTTCAGTGTATTCAAAGGGTAACTTTAGAGACAATAGGAAACTGAAACCGAAGAACACAGTTGAAAAAGAAAATGGCCATTGTGTCACTGCAGAGACTATCCTGTGGCCAAATCTATGGTTGTCCCAAGTGAACCCTGAAGGATGTATGGAAGCCCAGGTCAGCATCAGGACTCATAAGATGGGTTTACTTGTTACCTCTCATGTTTGATCTCTTTCTGTAACAATCATATCCTGCAAGAATGGCTGTATCGCTGAACCCATACTATTCTTCTTTTAGTCGATTTTGCAACAGCTCTTTGGCATGACAACATTCTATTTTTACACCCTCGCAGTTCTGGGAGACATGGAAAGGAAGGAGAATCTTGCTACCGATAGCTCAGGTTCCAAGGATATACACTCAATTTATCTGGGGGTAGGAAGAACCCAGAAATTAGGACCAACAGAGGTGTTGTAGCTTGTTAATGTTTCCTGATGTGACGCGCAAGTGGGTGGCCTCCATGAACAGGCAAGCATAGCTTTCCCATTTGGGTTACTTTTTATTTTGCAAGAGCATGTATAAAAACTAAATCTTTGGCAGTTTTCCAGAATTATTGTTTTTTGCATCTGCTATGGTCTGAATATTTGTGTTCCTCCCACATTCATATGTTGAACACCTAATGCTCAAGTTGATACTCTTACGAGGTGGGAAGTGATTAGGCCATGAGGGGAGAGCCCTCGCGATTGGGATGAGTGTCCATATAAGAGGCTCCCGAGAGCCAGCCGTGCCCCTTCCGCCACGCAAGGACACAATGAGAAGTCCGTGACTGAGAAGAGAGCTCTCAAACAACTGCGCTGATCTTGAACGTTCACCCGCCAGAACTGTGAGAAATAAATTTCTGGTGTATCTAAGCTACTCAGTCTGTAGTATTTTGCTATGGCAGCCTGAACAGACTAAAAGGTCTAATTTCCTATTGTTGCTGTCGGCTTCCTTGATCACATTGAAACATTATAGTTTCAATGCGATTAAGGTGGAAGAGTCCTGTGGGAATTCAGAGGAACTGATATAATCAAACTTGTGGGTGGCTGCAGGCTCTGTGCTGGGTACCTCCCTGCCAGGGTGGACAGCCTCTGTCCCCTGAGAGACATTAAACCTGAGGGACAAAGACTTGTCCTCACAGAAGTTTCCCACTGGCCAGCCAGCCACAGTTTCTGCCATTGCCACCATTCAAAATCACTCCTTTCTGCTGAGCCGATGCTTCCAGAAAAACCCTGTTGATATTGCAGTGTGCTTGCGGGGAGGACAGACTTGTAACTTACTAGATTCAGTATTTCTCATCATCAAGTTAATGCTGGTAGTTGTTCTGATGGAAAGAGCTGCCAAGATGGAAAGGGACATGCAACCCTCAAGATTTAATGGGATTTGAAAGCGAGTCAAGTCTGAGATGTGAGGCACTTGTAAGGAGGTTTAGTGTGGTGGTGCCCAGTGGGGCTGGCAAAAGTCCAAGTGGAAGCTGGGTCAGGAATGGGGAGAAATGGGGTCCCAGGTGCTGGCCTGGGTTTATTTGGGGTGCCTGACATTTCCTTTGCTCTTACTTCAAGGCGCACTTGGGAGAGGACTATGGAAACAGGTGTTTTTTTTTTTTAATATTATTATATTTTATTGTTAAATTTAATGGGGTGACATTGGTTGGTAATAATCAGACAGTTTCCCAATGTACAACTCCACATCACATCACCCATGCATCGCATTATGTGCCCAGCTCCCAGAATCAGGTCCCCC
>PVKE010004498.1:0-64343 GCA_004027555.1 Craseonycteris thonglongyai | reverse complement strand
AAAAAAAAAAAAAAAAAAAAAAAAAAAAAAAAAAAAAAAAAAAAAAAAAAGAAAAAAAAAAAAGAAAAAAGAAAAAGAATTTTGAGCTAATATTCTGCAACTGGTAGTTCTAGCAATGAATAAGCTTGAGACTGAAAAACTGAATTTATGGTTTTAATCTATACCTATTTATAGAGGCAGATAATTTCTTTATTTTATAAAAATAATTTAAATTTATTTTTACTCATTACTGTTCACTCTACAGTTATATCAGAGTTAATTATTTAACTGTTCAACATACATATATATAGGCAGAACGTTTTAAAAGAAAAAGATACTGAATAACTTTAATACTACAATCACCTAAGGTTAAGTACTGAAAATAGATTAAAATGCTTTGCTTCTTTCTTGTTGTTTTGGTATTTTATCTATAGTATTAAAAGGACAAGAATACAATTAAGGAGAATTTCTATCTCCAAATAGATAATTAACATTTAATTATGTTACTTTTTTTTTTTAATTACAGTACAATTTTTACATTCCTTATATCAAAATATCACCCAAAATATGTTATGATTCTACAGAAGCTAAAAAAAATTAGGCCAGAACTTTAATGACAAATTACAACGAGCTCATTTTCTTTGTCATGTGGACCTAATCACAAACTATACGAGGGCTGTCTGGAAAAAATCCAGCCATAAACTACAACATATCATACTAAGCGAAGTTAAGTCAGACAAATTTGCCTGAGAAAGACAAACACCATTATGATCTCAATTATATGTGGAATCTAAAAAACAGAATAAATGAACAGTCAAAATAGAAAGGGGATGACTGGATAGCTCAGTGGGTTGAGCACTCGCCCTGTAGTCCTAGGGTCTAAGGATTGAGTCCTAGCCCCGGCCTGTTTGTGAATCCATATGCTGAACTGGGGTGAGCTTACCATGTGGGAGGCTCCTGGCCCGGTTCCCGCCCTGCGTGGCCCCCCTCACCCACCTATGTGGAATGAAACTATGTCCAAAACTAATAACGTGCCGCTCTGGAGACTGCTCAGGGCCCTCCCCCTTCTCTCTGTCTGTCTCTCTCTGTCAAAACAAAAAATGTATATGTATGTATGAACGTATGTATGTATGTGTGTGTGTGTGTATATATATTCCAGCCATAAATGCCTCTATTTTTCATATTACATGGCTGGATACATTCCTGACAGCCCTTGTAATTAATATACCTATACTAATTTAAAGTCTACTATGAAAATAAAAAGTTAAATTTTTGCTTACCCATGTCAACTGCATTTCTAGTTGATGATGAAGAGTTTGATTCTACAATGAATAGTTTTGCTGGGTAATAAAGAAAACAAAACTGATTACTACATTTGGGTTAACATTCTGTTGTATAGTATTAACACTGGTAACAATACTAAGATGACAGATAATCCTGAATAAATTATTTTTTCTTTCCTAGTTACATAATTTTACCGTTTTCATTTTAAAACATAAAAGAATATTTCCATTGTAATTTTTAAATTAGGTTAGTTGCCAATAAACACCTGTTTGTCAAAACAAGAAGCAAATATTAATTTTCCATTTATTAGAAGGCAGGTCAGATAAATATAGAAACTTAAATTATTCAAACTGTACATTTTTATGAATTAAAACATTGAGTATATTATTACTTTCTTCAATAAACTAAAATCTATATATAGACTAAATTAAAATTGCTTGTAATAATAAAATTAGGAAAAAACCTATGAACCCACTTTCCTAATACCATCATTTAAAAAAATTTTAGGCATTACCTTCCAGTTCTTGGTCATATGAAGCAGTGCATAACATTTTTCTACTTATATTTGATTTACCTTTATACAATATATATTTTTTTACATCTCTATGCAGTATTCAGTTATCTTAATTTTTTTATCATAATGTATTCACTCTAGAAATAATGAAAACCTACATATGAGTAGAAATACCAAAAAAAAAATAAAAATAAAATTGCCAATAGTTTCATCAGTGAAAGCAATTACTATTGAGATCAGGGGTATCCAACTTTTTGTCTTCTTGGGGCCACACTGGAAGAAGAATTAGTCTTGGTCCACACATATAATATACTACTGATAGCTGATGAGCTAAAACAAAAGTTGCAAAAAGAATCTCATAATGTTTTAAGAGAGTTTATGAACTTGTGTTGGGCCATATTCAAAGCTGCCCTGGGCCGCATGCAGCCCGAAGGTTGTGAGATGAACAAACTTGATCTAAACCAGTGGTGTCCAACCTTTCGGCTTCCCTGAGCCACACATAAAACACATCCATACTAACAACAGCTAATAAGCTAAAAGAAAGATCGTAAAAAATATATCTATTTTAAGAATTTGTGTTGGGCCTCATTCAAGTCTATCCTGAGCCACAGGTTGGATACACCTGATCTAAACCATGATGAACTGTAATCAACCACATAGAAAATGTTGCTTTTACTTCTTTTCAACACAAATAGCACTGTGAAATTAACAGAAAGAAATGGGTTATGAAGTCAGGCATGCCTGGATGGATTCCTGGTGCAACCACTTACTGGCTGTATGACAAATCTCAAGTTATTTAATGTGTAATAGGGATAACGGACTACCTTGTAAAAAGCTATATAACCAAAAAGTGCCAAGTACAGTGTCTGGTACAAAGCAAGACTCAACAAATGGTAGTTATGAGTCAAAAGACAATGCCCTATTTCACTTTTCATGGTCATTCCAATAATAACCACCACAAATGTAATAAATAATAGCGGCCTAGAACTTACTTTGGTCAAGCACTGTGGTAAGTGCTGCTTTTGTTATTTCATCTAATGTATGAAATAGATCCATCCCCATTTTTATAGATGAGGAAACCAAGGCTGAGAGGTTACATAACTTTTTAGCCCAAGATCATACCAGTCTGCACACACAGGAATTTCAATCTAGTCAAGTTCAAGCTTTTAATGACTATGCTGTGTTGACTATGTATAAGTTAATGAAAATAACAGTGCATCTTCATGTTTCCATTCCTTGAGTTTAGCATAGTCTCTGGAAAGTCGTCACTTGACACATCCACTGAATGGGTATAAATATGTATTTTATTTCTCTTCATGCATCTTGTCTCCCAGACTTCTTTCTATGCTCTCAGGAGACCTCAGCATTGTTTGGCAGTATCCCACCAGGGAGGGCTTATGCCTCCTTCAGGCAGACACTGTTCTTAAGACTTCCCTTTTCTTCCCATTTCCTCCAACTTAATCGTCCTACTGCTCTGAAGTCTGACCTACTTGTATACATTAATAAAACCATTGTGAAGAACAGCAAGGTGAAGTTATTCTTATTCCACTGAAGTAGTTAACACTGATCTTCTATAACTCCCTCTAAGAGTTGACATTAAAATTACATTAAAAAAGAATCTTTATAATCCTCACACTCAGTGACAGAGTCACTCATTACCCAGAAGCAAAGAAGGCTTATTTCATGCCTGAAAAAATCTCACTACCACTTCCACTCTATAACATAATGAACTGTAATGGTCGGACTTTACCAGAAACTTTCATTTCTTCTCTTTCATCGGGATTTATCTTTTCTACTGCATGAGATACAGCACATTCCAAGACATCTGGAAACTCCTATAATAAACACATGATGTTTACAATAAACATAAAATCAATGTTTTTAATTAGCTATATATTATCTACTGTCCATCAGGTCCTTTAGAAGCAGCAAACCCATAATTAAGATAATAGGGCTCTTTACCCAGAGTCTGAATGGGCTTCATAAGGTTTTTAAAGTCCTGAAATAAAGGTAAAACACGGTGTGTGTGTGTGTGTGTCTACTTTCTAGGAAAAAGTGTCTTATTTTGATCAGTTAATCAGAGGAATATATGATAAAACAAACAAACAAACAAACAGGGGGCAGGAGGCATGTGACAGGAGTTAGAACCAGTAATAGAGCAGATACTTGTACTTGGAAAAAAAAGACAATGGAAGAATAATCCATTCTGGATAGTGACACATTAAAATCTTTCTACATTAAACCTAAACATTTTAAACAAAAACTTTTTTTCTGAGTGCAAAACACCCATCATTCAATGCCTAATGCATAATTTATGAGGACCATATTAGCACCTATAAATCAGAAACATTAATTCACATTTACAAGATTAAAACAAAGTAAACAATGAGGTCTTTCTCACAATTCTTTTTTTTTTTTTTTAATTTTTGAACTGAACTGGGGCTTCACCGTGTTCGGGAAGCACACCCCTGTCCAGCATGTGGGTCCGCCTGGGCCGGAGCTGGGATTCGATCCTCGGGGCTTCAAAGCGAGCACTTAACCCGCTGAGCCATCCCGGCTTTCCCATCTCACAATTCTTGAGCATATTACACTGTCTGGCCCATATATGAGGTTCAGTAAATGTTTACTGGTCATGCATAAATAGAGTAAATGGTCATATCAGGGGACGAAAAACTGTACTAGACATTAATCAATGTTTACCTAATAGTTATCAAGTTACAAACTGCAGTATGCCCAGGGGAACAAATAGGTCCAGCACATGACTTCTTCTATACTTTTAAAAGTAGTCTATATAATTTATGTGCCTTTGGCTGAGTTGGATTCCAAAATGTTTACACATGTTCCATAAATTAACATTATAATAGCATATGCTGACATTTAATGAAACACAGTTCCTTACTATTTCACTAGAAACTAACATTTAAAAAATTATTTCTAGTGACTACATTATTGAGGTGATATTCTACCAAAGGAATCTACCAATCAAAACCATTTAGTCATTTCTTTACTAGACCAAATATAAACTGCAACAAAATAAATTGTGAGTAAACTGTGGTGGGAATTAAGCACACAGAATCCTAGTGTCTTGTCTAGTTGAAGACTTGACTCTACAGTCCGGATTATCTGTCTTATGCTTAAGCCTACTGAATCAGACTGCCATCCCAGCATGTCAGCCACAGGGAGTTTTACACTAATTGCCTATTTGAATTCCCTATCAAAACTGAGGAAATTAACTTCCTATACTTACTTCACTTCCCTTTTTTTTTTTTATATCTTTTTATATTTATAGAGAGTAATTATTTTATCTTCAGTGCATATTTATTTCTATTTTACTTTTGACAGCTAGAGAGAGAGACAGAGACAGAGACAGCTAGAGAACAGAACTGTGGGAACTCCCCAGTTCAGCATGTGGGTCCTGCCTGGGCCGGAGCCGGGATTCGATCCTCGGTCCTCGTGACCTCAAAGCGAGCGCTCAACCCACTGAGCCGTCCCGGCTTTCCCCTTCACTTCCCTTTAGGACTACAAGATTTCCTCATACACAATTTACTCACCCTGACCAAATCAGGGCTGATTTGGGAACTCCACTCATTCAAGGTCTTTTGGATACAATCTCGAAGCTGCAAAAGGAATGTATTTTGAAACTGTTAATCAAACTCTGTACACTTCTCTGTACTTCTATAAGAATTTAGTCATTTGATAAGTCGGAAAAAGATGTCAATAGGAAACACCATACAAACCAAAATTAAAATGTCAGAAAATATCATAGAATAGTCCAATGTTACAATGAGAAATTCACTGACTATATCGCAAACCTAGTGATTTTCAATTTTTGTTATCTGTATTGACTGAACGTTAACCTTGTAATTTTTTGTTCTCTGCTCTCTTCATTCTTATCACACACACACATGTATCATTGAAGATAAGTATCATAATGTAGTGTTATCAAAAAAACAAGATTTGATTTTATACAATTCTAGTGGAATAAATGTCCTGGGCAGAGATCACAGAAAACAAACAAGCATAACAACCAGAAGAGATCTTTTAGAAAATTTAATTGAACTCTCCACTCAATGTGTAAATTTTCTCAGTAATGAGTGATTTATTTAGTTTCTTTATTCAATGAGGTTAAACTGTTTCAAGTAGCAAATCCCAATTTGGAGCCCAATTTGGTAACATGTTACAAAGTTCAAAGTTCTTTTTTTACATGGAAACAAAGGTGTCAGATTTTTCCTACAATATGTTGCAATATCGTCAAGTTTTCCTCAAATGTTTTCTAGTTTCTTTAGTCTTGTACCTCTTATGCTACACCCCAAATAAAACACACAGACAAGAATTAGTCTATTGAATAATATTTTTCAGGCTGTGGGGTGTGACTCATTCCTGCATTGAGAAATCAAGTTAAAAAAATTTTTTTTAATAGGATGGAAGAAAATCAGAATATACAATATATAGTAAAAGTTAATATCCTTTCACAAGACCTTTGATATATACATAACTATGAACTGGATTTCAAGGTAAATGCATCTCTCACTAGGTTTGCAGTAAAAAAACAAAACAAAACAAAACTTTGAAAGCCACTATTTTAGAGTGTGTTATAGTGAGATAAAACAGAAAATTTTACTCATGTTATCAATATACCAGCAACACGGGGGTGGGGGGGCGGGGAAGGAGTATTAAAGTCCAGAAGTATCTCTGCAAAACAGTTCAAGTGGGGTGGTTCAAACAAAACAAGACATACAAACTGAGCTAGCACCTGGGCACAGAATATAGTTCAGATACTGATTCCTATTACAACCAAGAGTTCTCATCTCCTGATGGGTGCTCGCTCCCAACACCAGACTTGGGCAGAGGTCCAATGCACACTCAGGAATGCTATGTGCTGCTGCATAGCAGATCACCATACATAAAAGAGCAGAAACTGCCTAGGAACACAGCTGATAACATCGTAGGATGTAATTTAGGACATTTTTTTCTTTTAATCAAGATTTCTCCTTCTGATTGAACCAGAAAATAAGGAGGATAAAATACGTCTAATGGTGAGCGTTTTCCCATCCTCACAACTACCTGATGAAGGTACTATATTATCCAACTTTAAAGTTACAGACAGACTCAGAGAGAGTAGCTTTGGCTTTACTAACTGTTATTTTTAAATACTAAAGTTGTCCCACACCAATATGCCTGGGCAAGTAATTGTGCAGCCAGTGACTATCTGCTCAGGAATGACCAGCTATGTTACAAACATGTAACAAGCATTGTGATTCCAGATTAATTCTGCCACTTCAAACTAGTGATCAGTCTTTAAGCAAATGAAGTGAAGCAGATTAATCTTTCGAAAGAAAAATATATACTTTACTCCAAAGCTAAATTTGAGTGTTTAGTCATTTGCCTCACAGCAACGGCGGAACTATTGCCAATATCCTAAAAGATAAGTGGATTACTTCTTCATCTGCGTCCTCAAAAAAACTTAATTCTAAACCATTTTTCACCTGGACACGGCGAGGGAAAGCGAGCGGGACCAAGCAATGCACTTGGCCCTTTCTGCACCCCCCAGCCCGGGAGAAGTATCCGATACGTTTGAGGGTTTGGGTATCACCCAGCACGGATGGAGGCGTTATTCGCTGTGAAGCTGCACCTGCCAAGTTATTTCTATAACTCGCTGCCCCCCAGCAGCACCTTTGGATGCAACGTCGCGCCGCCAGCGGAGCCCAGGTGCGCGCAGAGCCGGACCACCCGCCCTCGCGCCTCGGAGCCGCCCAACCCGGCCTGCGGTCGGGCCCGGGAGCGCCGTGTCCCCGCAGGCCACGCTCGCCTGCCCTCACCTCCTCGCTGTGCGTGGACGGGCACTTCTTCCGCAGGCGGCCCCAGTTCAGCAGGTTGCCGGTCTGCAGGTGCAAGGTGCGGGCCCGCGCCAGGAGCGCCTTGGCCGCGCGGCTGTCGGTGTCCATGGCAGCGGCCGACCGAGGGGGCCAAGCGGCGATGGGGCCGCGGGCGGGGAAGGAAGCCGCCCCAGCAGACGCGGTGCCCGAGACCGGAAAGCCGAGCGCGAGGTCGCCCGCCCCGCGTGACGGGACCTCGGCCTGCGCTCGGGCCCTAGGGAGGCTGGGCGGCGGCGGAGCGGTGGCCCGGGAAGGACGCGCTGATGGCTGCGGCTCCGCTCCTGCAGCCGTCGCTGGAGAGCTGACTCTCGACTACGGGAGCCGTTTCCTGGAAGACAATGACTAAGCAGAATCCGCGGCGGAGAAAGTGCTTCGTAACCGTTAGCGTCCCGCGGCCGAGCGGCTTGGGCGGGGCGCTGAGGGCGCTGCGGGCGCCGGCCCGCGGGTGACTGGCCCCGGCACTGCGGCGGGCGTGGCCTGGAGAGGCGCGCGGGCGGGGCGCGCGGGGCGTGGCCTGGAGAGGCGCGCGGGCGGGGCGCGCGGGGCGTGGCCTGGAGAGGCGCGCGGGCGGGGCGCGCGGGGCGTGGCCTGGAGAGGCGCGCGGGGCGGGGCGCGCGGGGCGGGGCCGACGCTCGGCGGGGCGCCCCCTGCCGGTCAGCGGACCGCGCTCAGGCCCGCCCCACCTCCACCTCGTACCGCCCACTGCGCTCGGGGGCCTGCCTCCCAGCCAATGTGCAACCCCGCTGATATTTTCCTTACACACCTCTTCAAATGACAGCGAAAGTATCTACCACGTCTTGGAGATACCTGCTGGTTTTTGTTCTCAGAAGCAGGTGTTCAGGCCTAAGCGCCTCTCCTTCTTAGCTACCTCCTCATTATCTTTCTCCAAGACTTTTCGCCAAACTGCTCATTTTTCTGTATGTCCATTCATTAAAGGCCCGTTGATTTACATGATTTGTTAGGCTGTGTGTGAAGTCAAAGAATAAGAATTCCTCTTTGCCTTAAAAAGCTGAAACGGTAGTTCCAGAGACAAGGCCTAAGCATAGGAAACAGTAAGTAATAATGTAACACTATTGCAGGACTGTTTCCAGAGAAATTCATATTAAAGAAAACACTTTAATTGGTGAGATCCGGGAAGATTTTATTATCCATATCCTTCGAGGTGGTTATGATTCATTACTCCTATTAAATTTTATATATGGTAGACTTACTTCGCACCTGAGCATTTATTGAGCTGCCTTCAAGAAACTTACTCTTGTTGAAAGTAATCAGCTATATTAAAAGGCAAACTGCTATTAAAAAGAGAGATGAATTGCAGTTGGTAAGAATTAGGAGAGGGATAGAAAACAAGCACCTTTTGCTAGAAGGTTAGAAATTGAAACTGATTTTGAGTAAATATTTGTTGGGTGAATGGAGGTGAGTCTGAATTCATTGAGAAGAAGGGTAATCCCTATTTTAATTAATGTGAAAATTGCATTCTTTTGCAGAATTTGCTGTGGCATCACTTCTTGACTTTTTGTGTATAAGGACTGTCTGGGAAAAAAATCCAGCCATGGCCAATATAAACGAGAATGGTTACATGACTGGATAGTTTCCAGACAGCCCCTCATATTCTCTTAACACCATGCGTGAATTCATGCAAATGCCTCCTTGCTGGACATTTATACAGCAGATCAATCATTGACATAAACCTGTATGGCTTTCAAACCTGACTCTACCAGCCAGGTACTGGCTATTTTGACTTAGGTCACTTTATCTGTGTTTCACTTTCCCCAATCTGCACAGATGATAGTTTAAAGAGATTGCTGATAACTGATCATTTTTGATTTACAGAAATGGCTCGTTCCCATGGTTTCTCCTAATATAGTATCTGCCACATTGGGTAGGTGTGAGGAATTAATGAGAGAATTCACAAAAAGCCCTTAGTACAGTGCTTGTCTCCATGAGAACTCCTATTATAAAGGCCTCTGCTCTTTCCCTCTTATGATCCAGTTCTCACAACATTGGCAAATTCATGAAATGCATTCACAAGCCACATTGGGTGATGTTTTCAAAATTTACAAAAGTAAACTCATATACTCTTCACATCAACTCAAATTTTCACATTTTGTTGAAAATCTCACCATTAATAAGTTTTGGGGCCCCAATAAAAAACCTAGGTCCTTCATCTTCAAACTCCTTACTCTTCTATGCTACAGTTTACTCTGTGACACACAAAAATGTATTTATTACTGTGATTTTAGTTCTCGAATGTGCGCGTGCATGATTTATGTCTTTTATTCCTGTACAGCTTTATTTACTATATATTATGCTTAATGATACCCTCGTCATGCCACCATAGTTTGGGGAGAGGGGCACTTAATCTCCTAAATTTATTTGGTGACAAAAACAGGGAATGCAAAATCAGAACTTATTATATGCAGTCATTTCGAGTGCGTCTTTTCTTCTCCTGTCTACGGAAGAAGAGTCATATTGTTGACATTTTCATCTTTGGGAATAGTGTAAACTTTGATTTTAGATGCTTTAAAATTCCTCTGTAAGTGTTGAATAATATGAAGAGTTACTAACATTGATCGTTTTTTTCATTCTTCTTGACCTTTCTAAGATCTGATACTACTTTCCGTGCTCCCATTTAAAAACTACTCCCCTCACTTGGCTTATACATTACACCAGAGTTTCCTCAAAATATTTGTTCACAGAACACTTAAAAAATTGTAATGTCCTATTGGAAGTCCAACATGGATTAATGAGCTATAAATGTTTAGATTAAAGCAGACAGCAAAAATGGTCTCGTGGACGAGTTAATTGTTGTAGGAAGTGATTGTATTTTCATACATAGGCTGTTTTTACTTTATACAAGAACAAACAAAATTTGAGAATTAGAAGTCGTTTTATTTTACTAAGGGGCCACCTGATGCATTTTATTCTTAAGGTAAAATGAATTTAAATCCTCAAATTTTGGTTTAATTCCTGAAATTAATGTAATGGCTGGGTTTGTGTTATCATATTCAGGAGCCACTAATTGAGTCATGGTCACTCTAGAAATGAAGGCTTTTAAAAGAATTTTTCTAGGAATATTCTGAAACCCAAATTATTTGGAAATAATACAGTTGTCACTGTACTTGTCACATGATTTGGAGGAACAGAACTTAGTTTAGAATATAAACATGGGCAAGTGCAGAGAAGTGGAAATAACCACAGTGTTTTCTGACAAGAAAAGAAAGGCAGACACCTGCTTTGAGCAGGGGTACTCCTTAATGATAAGGGGAACGAGGTGTTTAATGGAGGGTCATTGTCATCAAGCTGAGGCTTTTAGGTTTGGTTTAAGAAGACTTTTCAACTTCAGTGAAGCAGGGTATTGACGCAAAAGCAATAAATACAAAAAAAAATCTATATAGTAACATTTGTTTATTTAATAGATAATTCTTAAGTGTCTAATAGTTGTCAGGTGCTAGACTAGGCACCACAGATTCACAGTGAGCAAAGTGAGATTTTTTTTTTAAATCCCTGTTCCTGTGTAATTTATAGTCCAGTGGAGGAGGCTGAATTAATTAATAATTATGTAATTACAAGTAAAGGTAAAATTCTGTTGTGGTTGATACTGTGAAAAAGGGGTGCCAATGTAATAAGTCTGCAAGTGGTATGTGAAATTCCCAAGAGATCAGCAAGAAGCTGCTGGTAGTCACCTAGCCATACATCAATGAGAACCTGGCCCATGGGGAACAGAGTCTGTGAAGAGGCATCAAAACTGAATACACAGGCTTTCCTTTTCCCCTAGTTAGTAGAAAGGTGAGAAATCAGGTTACCATGGTGGGGTTAGAAAAACTGCTAAGATTTACGTGGAGCAAGCAAAATAGAAAACAGGGCACAGAGAAAAGTCAGGAGGCCAAAATGTAGCAATAAACCTTTTAATGTCATTTGTCCCTATTGGTAAGAGCATAACAAAACTGATGAACTCCTAGCACATTGTGCACCTTACTTATTATATCCAGTTTTTAGGTGTGTTCAGTGGGCTGAAGGCACTTTATGAAAATTATTATTTAGCAGATTAAAGGTTATAAGATATATCCAAAGGAATGATCTATTTGCTTATATAGACAGTATTCCTGTTAGCACAAATCAAGTGCTAGGTGCTCAATACATATTTGTTGAATGACTGACTGAATGAACGAATACTATTTCTGATAGTTTGTTTCAGAGATGAGATGAGTGTCCATTGGTTATTCTCTGAGGTCATGATCATCCAGATGAATTATCTTCACTCAGCCACTGCTAAATTATTGCTACTGCTGGGGAGAAAAGAGTCCCAAGCATTCCCCTCTTCCCTGGGCTCCAACTGTGGCCTTACCTCCCCTTACCCCTTTAAATTTTGGAGTTTAGTCAAAGGAGGGGAAGAGAGAATACCCTTTCTAAGAAAGCAGGCAGCATGGGAAGTGAAGTCAGCCATTCACAGGCATTATCACACACAGGAACACAAAATCTCTAAGGGATGTGCTGGGATAGCTCAGCGGTTGAACACTTGCCTCCTAATCCTGAGGTCTGGGGTTTGATTCCTGGCTCCAGCCTGTGCAAACCCCATATGATGAACTGTAGTGCCACCAGTAACCACTGGGATGGATCGGAGGCGAAGGTTCTCGCCTCCCAGTTTGGCTCCCACCCAGCGAGGCCCCGCACCTGCCTGTGTGGAATGAAACCATGTCGCAACTAATAATGCACAACTATGGAGACTGCTCTGGGCCCTTCCCCTTCTCTTTCTCTCTTTATCACCTTCTCTCAAACAATACAATTAAAATAAAATCTTTAAAAAATATCTCTGGAAAGTCAATGATATGAGTAACATTTATTTCATTATTCAGGAGGTCATTTTGAATATCTAATACCATGTAAGGACAGTTCTAAGGAATTTGGATTAGCTCCTCCAGACAGAGGTATTTCTTACTTTTAGTACAGAAGATATAATAAAGCTTAACAGTGATTTCAATGAATACTTAAGGCTACTAAGAAAATAGAAGATTATTTTCTATTTTATGATATTTTCTATTTTTATGATAAAATGTGTGAGAGATTGGCAATCTTAATAACAATGCCTATAATCTGTCCATTGTCATGTTCAGGCATTTTGCACTTGAGTTGCCTCACTGATAGCCTCAACTGTTACGTTTCCCTGTTACTGTGAAGAGAAAAGGTAGCACTGAGTTACTTCTACGAAGGAAAGTGAGCAGATTTTTAATGAGGCTGGGTAGAGTTCTTTTTAGAAGGCAGCACATTTCTGAGTCTCTCTGGCTTGTCTTCACAAAGCAGACTGAGCCCATTCTCATGATACCAGAAGACAAAAATTGTGGGCATCAGGCTTCTGAAATTTCAATGTTTCACCCTGAGTAGAGCAGGGTACCCACAGACCTCCCAGGTAAAATGACCAACCCTCTTCTGGAAAATTCAGCAATGATATTATCTGAAAATGAGGATTAAGTGAAATGTTAGGCTTTGGAGTTATTCAAAACTCAGTTTGATTTCCAGTTCTGTAGCTTTCCTGGAAGATATGGATTCTGAATCCAGACTGCTGAGAAATAAATGAATTTAAATTCCTAAAGCTCATAGAATAGTGCCTGACACGTAGTAAATATGCCTCAAGTGTTAATTATATATGCACTTGTGTGTTTAACATAAATGTGAATATATTATACAATGATTTTGTGCAATTTATTTTAAATTTAATATATATAAATATTTTTTCATAACTGAAAATACAGTATGTAGATGTCTATCTCATCCATATTAAAACCAACCTAGTACTATATTATATGAATATGCTTTATTTATTCTCTGTTGATGGTCAGGTAGGTTGTTTTCAGGTTTTTTTCAGGTGGCCATAAACATTGTTAGCACTTGCCTTTTTATACATAGAACAGTTTTTCTCAGATAGGCAACTAAACGTAGTATTGCTGTCTTGAATGGTGTGCATGTTTTCTACTTTAATAGCTACTACTGAACCAATATACACTCATATCAAAATTGCATAAGACTACTCATTTCATCCCATCATCACCAACACTAGATATTATCTGACTTTTCAGTGGTTGCCAATCTGATGGGTAATAAGTGGTATCTCATTATTTCTTGATTACAAGGAAGATTTTGTTGTTTTATGATATACTATAATCATACCCTGTATAATTTTGAATCCGTTAAAAATTTGGGGCATAAGCATTTTCCTACGTTATTACACTAAATTATTTTCTAGTCTCTGGTAATACACAGTTAAGAACATTGCTAATTCTTACAATATTCTTTTGGCCTTAAAACATGTGTAATCAAGGCAGCTGTCACATACCTATTGACAGTATGTAATTCCTGGAGGCAAACAAGCTTTTAGTAAGAGGTAATGTAAACACGTTTAAAAAAATTCACAAGCCAAGTTTCTCCTCCCTGTTTGTATAGCAATTCAGTGGAGCCTGTTGACAACATTGCATCAAGCCCTGGAGACTACTGTCCAATTAGTGAGGTGGTGGTTTGCAGTGGTACATGGACCATGGGGTCTCACAGCCATAGGAATCCTATGCTACATTATTTGATAATGTGCTCTGTGTTGCAAATTTTAAATTGTCACTCAGTCCCCAAATTCCTCCTAGAGGGCCTTCCTTTATGACAGAGCCTGGAAGCTACACAGATCCTAAGTTGCGGGAAACTTGCCATTCTCATTCTAGGTACAAATTAGATTCTATCAGTTCCATGTACTAGTTTTAGATTTCAAAGGTGCAATGAATGGCATCTTCCTGCATCTTCAGCTGTTGAGTTGTGCTGCGGCCATGGTCCGATGTCCTATCCCCAACTTGGTGGGTGTTAGGGGCACCTATGGCCACTTTCTGATCCCTGGATCATAGTGATGGCAATAAGCTCTCAAACTCAGAAGATCCAGTGGCAACGTCCTGACTGCTCACCCTTCTAATTATGGCACAGGAGTGCTTTTTTGGAAGGACAGTTGAGTAGCGTCATTCTGGGAGCTACTTCTAGAGGCCCTGTCCAGCTTGTTTGTCCAACTGTCAATTTTGTAAGCCTTGAACTGCCTGTATTAAATACCTCTTGCTTAAAAAGAGTGGTTTCTGTTTCCTGCATTTGAACCCTGACCAATACAATTTCTGTTCTTATAACCACATTTGAAATGTACCACACACTGAAAATGTAACCTGATTTTTTTCCTCATCTCTGACAAACACCTCTCTTTAATGTTTAAATGTACATTGATACAAGTGGTTACACATTTGGGCAGTGCTAACATTAATTTGTAATTATATACACAAAAGAGCACCCATAAATATGATACACATATTTCAAGTTTGTTTTTATATAAAAATATTTAAAAAGTTTAGGAAGATTAAAAACAGAGAAAGTTTATAGTTCTGATATAAATTTTTGAGGATTATAGTCATAGATGAATGAGACATGATGGCTAGCTACAGAACCATTCTAGATTATGGTTAGGAGAGCAAGAACATTGAGTCAGACAACTCTAGGTCAAATGCTGGCTCCAACACTTGCCAGCAGCATGTATTTGGGTATCTTGGTTTTCTCATCTATAAAACGGGGGTAATCCTAGAACTCAACTCAGAGTTGTTATATAAATGAGATAACATAAGTAAAATTCTTAGCATAATGTATGGCATAAATAGCTAAATGTTAGCTTTCATAGGAACAGGTATATACAGATCTATAAATTTTTTTGGCATGATTTCCTAAGAAAAAACAAGACAAGTCGGACTATTAAAACTTTCTGGCAAGGAAACTATACTTGCTGGCTCCTAGTTTTAGTTACTCCCATATATTATTTCATATAAGGTATGGTACGTTGGCTGCTTTCCTCAGTCATCCAAAATCCCTAAGGAAATAAATGCTGGGTGATGAAAGGAATCACCTTCAAAGGTATTCAGAACTTGCTAATACTTGCTAATTCTGTACAAGTTATATTTAAAATCTGACTAGTGTTGAGCCAACTTTGGGCTTTCATTAACTTACCAGATGTGGGTTTGGGTACCCGTGGACCTTAGGACCAAGTCTAAGCTGTCAGTGCACAGTGGACTGTAGCGACCTAGATTCTGTCTTAACAGTCTCTGATGATGACCCCCTCCCAAGATGAACACAGACTAACATCAGATTAGCATGCTTACCATGAAATGAAGAACTACCATTTAAAAATGGAAGGGGTTGGAGAAATCCCTGAGTTTTGGGGAGTCAGGAGCCTGGGGTAGGATTGGGGCAGGGGCTCAGGCAATAAGCAGTGGAGGGACCTCAGGCAAGCCAGGGCGTGTCTTTGGTGTCAGAATCTCATTTGTGAAGTGAAGGAAGTGAACTGGGTGATGCTCTTTCTTAATGGCTGGCCCATTTGCCAAAAAGGACTTTTCTGAATTGTAATAGAACAGTATTGTACTATTTAGAGATATAGTGAGAAATGTGTCCTTATTAGAAGATAATGAGTTGATGGGGGAGTGCTTTGTTGGTCACCTGCCACCAATGAGAGGTAAATACTCCCTGGCCATTCTGCTGGCCACGGGGATGAGAAACACATGAAACAGATGTGGACCCAGCCTGTAGCCTGTGACGAGCGTAGCTGAGCCCAGCGCCCAGACAACCTGAGTGGGCCTACATGTCATAAATGAGAATAAGTGTTGCTTCCTGGTGTGAAATTCTGCGGCTATTTATTATTAATCATTTTGTGATACAGTGTCCTAGTCACTTTTCTACTGCAGTGTTTGTTTGTTTTCTTGATGGATTTGTTAGGAACTAAGGACATACTTATCTTGTTAAGTCTTATATCATTCTTTTTAGTTTTGGTTACTGTGTTTATGGATTTACAGATGCTTTTTAATTCTTTGTGGACAGATCTGACACTTTTCCTTTATGGCTTCAGGCTTTGGTGTTATGCTTAGAAAGGCCTTCCTACCTCAAGATAGCATAAATACGGTGGACTCTCAGTTACCTGGCACCCCTGAGGATTGGTAGATGCTGGATAAGTGTAAGTAGACTGCCCACTAACTGGAACGCAAGCAACCGGCAGAGATTTTTGCCAGTTGCCTGTATTTCAGTTAGTGGAGAGTCTACTATATCTCCCTCTAGTTTCTCTTCGTACTTTTATTCTCCCAGTTTTTACACTAAATCTTTACTTTATTTGGAATTTGTTTTGATAAAGGCTACCATGTACATACTTGGGTTTGTTTCTAGTCTTTCAATTCTCTTCTATTGATCTTTCATCTATCCAGTGGCACACTGTCATGCTATTGTATTTTATATCATTTATTTCTTTTTTTTAAAGATTTATTTTATTGTTTTTGACAGAGAGACAGAGACAGAGACACAGACAGAGAGAAGGGGGTGAGCCCAGAGCAGTCTTCATAGTTGTACATCATCAGTTTTCTTTTTTTTCCGACATAGTTTCATTCCACACAGGTGGGTGGGGGCCATGTACGGCAGGAATTGGTCTGGGGGCCTCCCGCATGGGAGGCACACCCCCTTGAGCCAGGGGCTGAACAGGGGGACAAAAACTGAACTGGGGCCCTCCCACATGGGAAGCACATCACAGTTCAGCACATGGGTCCGCACGGGCTGGGGCCGGGATTTGTTCTTCGGTCCCCAGGGCTGCAAGATGAGCGCTCACCCCCTGAGCCGTCCCAGCTTTGCTGTATCATTGATTTCAATCTCAGTATGATTTTGCTTCTATTGATAAAGCGAGGCTCTACTGTTTGAGGATGCATATGCAGGTCTTAGAAGTAGAAAGTAAAGGAGGAAAGTGGCAATTACAAAATTCAGGAGTGATCACTTCTGAGAGTGAGGGTGGGATGGCGAATGGGAAGATATGCACAGCTGGCTTCCGGGGTGCTGCCAACATTTTATTTTCTGAGAATCATGCAAGTGGCACCAATATGTTTTTACTTACTTTTTCTGTAAAGATGGCATATCTCACAACGCAAGACTGTTTTAAAAAATTCTTACTTCACTCAGAGTACCAATCAAGCATGTGTATAAAGAGGTTAAGAATAGCCAGAGGGGTGGATCCTTATATTTGGAAAGGTTGGGTGCCATTGATATAAATGTCATGCTGGAATGGTTCACAGGTCATGAAGTGGAAGGCCTGTGAGGCTGTTGGTTCAACCCCTGCAAGCTCCCTCTTCCATGACACGTTTAGACTCCAGAAGTTCCACGCCTTCTGCCCAGCCTCAGTAGCTTTCTCCCATCTGTCCTGGCCATCCTTGCTCCCCAGCTGAAATGCTCTCAGTATTGCCAAGTCTCCACAGTGCTGCTATCATGAGCAAATGTTTCTCACACATAGCCTCTGACCCACTAAGCCCTCTTATCAACTGCTTTCAGGGAGTCCTACTGCCTGTTGGGGAAAGTCCAAATTCTCCATGGGCTGGCACTCCTGCCTCACACCTTGGACTTCCTACACACGCCCTACATTTGGGGCAATTGGACTCGGTGCCTTTTCTCCTCTGTACACTTTTTCCAGCCTCTCTGACTTTGCTCTTCCACCTCAACACCCCAAACAGCCCAATTGTCAAGGCCAATCTCACATGCTGTCTTCTTCACAAAGCCAGCTTTGCTTCTTCCCTGCTCTGCTCCTCTCATGCCCCATTCTCTTCTTCCCTGGGGTATGATTAATGACCGGTCTTGTCTGGTCATCCCCCACTCCCACCTCTTTGATGCCCTGTGTTCTTTTTCTGCTCACATTCCTTTCTGAGAAGGTCTATGACCTCCAGACCTGTCTCAGGTCACCCCCCAAGTGTAAACTCTGCTCTAACCAGAATCTCCTCTTCTCTGTATCTTTTTTTACTTTTTAAAGATTTATTTTATTATTTTTGACAGAGGGAGACAGAGACAGAGAGAGACAGGGGAGGGTCCAGACCAGTCTCCATAGTTGTACATCATCGGTTTTCAACATGGTTTTCTTCCACACAGGTGGGTGGGGGCCGTGCAGGGTGGAAACTGGGTTGGGGGCCTCCTGAATGGGAGGCACGCCCCTGTGAGCTGGGGGCCTACCTGGGTGCCTCCCACACCTGGGAAGCTCACCCTGGCAAGAACTGAACTGGGGCCTTGCACATGGAAAGCACACTCCAGCTCAGCATATGGGTTTGCACAGGCTGGGCCAGGACTTGATCCTCAGTCCCCAGGTCTACAAAGCAAGCACTTAACTCGCTGAGCCATCCCCGATTCCCCATCCTCTTCTCTGTATCTTGATGCATTCATGGTAGGCAGCCATTCCATGCCTTCAGTCCATTCTTTCCCTCCATCCAGTCCATTTTTTTCCTCCATCCAGTCCATTCTTTCCCTCCCTCCTAGCTGCCTTCTCCTTTATTTGCTTGTTGAAACCCAATTTGTCCTTTTACACTGTGTATAAATGCTATCTCTTCTTCATGAAACCTTCCCTCATTGCTCTGCTTAAACTTCTATGCCCTACCTCTGAGTTTTTGTGACATTTAATTTCTATTGACATTTGTCACAAATGTTCTTAAATTTCCGTTTTTGTATTTGCTCTTCTGGCCAATTAATCATCAGTTCCTGGTGCTATTTTTTAGACTTCTACTTTGATATTATGGTTTTGATTGTTGTGGTTTAGGCTGCTTGGTGAAGACACATTGATTAAATGACCTCTTGTGTACCTCATTCAATTCTAAGCCCAGGGTCCCTGACTTAGGCAACTGTATCTTTATCTTTTTCATATTTTAGATTTTCTCTTGCAAAAGGGTGAATTTTATTTCATAACCGAATGGGACAAAGCTAAACTGCACATAGGCTCGGTACTTTGCCCTGTCATGTATTTTCACTCTTGCTTAAAGTGGGTGTGCTTTCTAATTCAGATGTAACAGAGGAAGCCAATTTCTCCAGGGTGTGGCTTCATTCCCCAGCTGACTTTGTAGCAAAAGTTGATAAGGTTTGAATTCTACTAGATAGCTTAGGGGCAAAGAAAGCATCCAACATGAAATTTCAGGAAATTCTGCTTATTAATGGTCCGCAGGGCACAGGGCTGAAATAAGCTGTGTACCCACAGGGGAAATAGGCAGTGCCACCTCCGTTAGAAGTTAAAGCTGAGGTGTGACCCCAACCCTGCGCTCTGGGCACCACCAGCCCTGCTGGACACTGTCGGGGGGACCCCCAGAGTCCTCCTGTCCTGCTTTACTCCTCCCACTTCCCACACAGGTTTTCCTTCTGTAAACCACCACTATTTTCCATTCCTACCCTTAGCTCCCTCTGTTCAACTATTGCAGAAGCTTCCTCATGCTGGATGGTGGCTTCCACAGTGCCACCTCAGCTTTTTCTGCATTTCTGTGTATACCTGTTTCTGTTGTTTCTGAACGAGAGGCCCCTGCTCCCCCGTCTGCCTGGTGACAAACTCATCCTGGGAAACCCTGCACAGTGTCTGTACTGGACCTGGACCGTGAGCACTGTGGCACACTCATGTGGCACACTCATGTTTGTGTTGCTGGGTCCAGCACCTAAGAGCAGGTGCTCAGTTCATGTCTGTTGACGTGACCATGCAAATAAACCATCACAGGCTGATGATGCAGCAGAAAGCTGGGAACTGCTGTCTTCTCTTTAAGTAGGCATCTTGGAGCCCCCAAGCAGCTAGGAGCCATGACATGACTTTGCCCTGCTCTGTCCCCCTGTGCATTTGACAGGGCAATCCTCCTTCTCTCGCGTGCCACTTACTACCCCTCGGCCACCCACTCCACACCAGTGAGTTTATTTCCCCTACTGTCCATGAGGTGTAGTGGAACGGTCACTGAGCTTGGAGTAGGTAGACCTAGGCACTCATCTGGCTCTGTTAATAACTAGCTATGTGACCTTGGACAAGTCAAGTACTTTTTCCTCAGCCTCCGCTTTTCCTTCTGTACCATGGCAGAGGCAGTGGGTGAGACCGAAAACAAGTGATGTTTAGAAGTGCTCAGTGGTAGGCGGCAAGAGCTGTAAATGGGGCCAGGATCCTGCCTTTAACCCAAGAAGCCCTGTCTAGGTGTGTTTTTCTTGTTTATACGTCTTGGTAGAATTCACTTTGAGTAAAGGTTCCTCAGTCAAAACCTGTTTGAAAATCCCTGACTTCATGGATTTTACAATCCCTTTCCTACTTCTATTATCTCAGGCATCACAGTTCCTCATGTAATAAGTACAGGCTTTGCTGGTCTTCTGAAAAGGACTATTACCTGGTGAGACAATTTCTCCCTTTAGTTTTCTTAAAATTGAAATCGAATCATAGGTTCAAACTGGTTCTCTGAACTGACTTGACTGGTACAGTCCCAGCTTGTTTGTATTTTTATTGTCTTTCCAACCTTCGGTCATGCTGAGATTTGCTAGCTGATTACAAAACACAGATTGGCAGGGAGGTCATCGGGGAGTTAGCTCGCCATTCTACTCTACGAGATCAGAGGCAGGTCCAAACTTGTTTTCTGTCAATCGAGTGGGATGAGAACCAGTGAGCATTGGCAGGAATCATTTTAACACTCACCATTGAAAAAGCACTTGTTAAAAAAATATATTAGGATGCAAACAAAAATTCAGTGCATTTGCTTATTTTAAAAAGGGCATTTGTTGGGTAACTACCACATGCAAGGTTCTGTGGGGGTGGGGGTGGAGCGGGGGGTGTCAGTAAAATCCAAGACGGCACAATGTCTTGTCTCAGGGAGTCTACAGATCACAAATCTTCCAAGAAATGATTCAATTATCCCAAACATTTGAGGTTCATAAATGTTCATTTCCTATTGAAAATTGAAAGAGACCTTGTGAGCCATTTTGACCTTGTTGGTATAACCTTCAAAGATGAATTTAGTTCTCACTTGCTCTTTGTGATCTGATTCTGAATTCTCTACGGTTTGTATGTTGTTAGCAGTTCAATAGATAGAAGGCACATTACAAACTCTGTAATAACTGTTACTTAGTGACTGATTTACTCTTTGTTTTATTTTCTTAAATAAAGTAAACTCGCCAAAGAAAGCATGGACTTTTGCCTCTGCCTTTCCATGTGCTATTCCCTCCACCTAGAACATTCTCCTTCCTGTCCTCACGTGGCATTACTACAGTTAACTGTTCCTTTAATTCCCTGTTTAGAGTGAGACATCCTTCAGGAAGGCCTCCTAAGTTTATGCGCTCCTCTTTTGTCCTCCTAAAACATCCTGTACATTGCTATAGAGAGAACTTACATTTCATTGTATCAGTCTGTTTCATTATCACTACAGTCTATAATCCTAACTTATATGTAGGCCTTACTGGATACTAACCATAAACAAACGTAATGTATATGAATCCACTTAATCCTCTCATTGCTATGAGATAGGTAGTCATTATGGTCTCAGCTAAACAGTGACCGGTCTCTCTGATTATGTCAGGACAACCTGGAATGTGTCTTGTGAATCTTGAACAAGTTCCCCACATGACCTCAGTCTTAAGAGAAATATTATGTATTTGATTTGCAGAAGTCTGTTGAAAACCAAAACAAAAATTTTCCTTCAATGCCAAAGAGTGAAGCAATTACACTTGACCAGACCCCTCTCTGTCCAGTGAAATTTCCAAAGCACAAAGAAAAAGCAACTTCCTTTCTAAAAGGATTCAGAGTCTAAAGAGCTTGTGCAGAAGCAGCTGTCATGAGCCACCAGGGTTTGCAATGCCCCAGGTATGCAGAGCGGGGGGATGCAAGCAGAGGTTGGCTGAGGGGAATTGTGTGGGAGGACACACCCCAGCCCACCCCTGCAGCTCTTTCATCCTGAGCTGGAGAGGAGGCATTTCCAAGAGCTGCTGACATTAACAGGCTTTTGACTGGCACTCATCCAGACGTGTTCAGGTAGGCTTTAATTTACGATTAGATGTATGTGTTGCAAGCAGGGATGTGAGAAAATGTGGCAGGAACAAAGTCTGTGCTTGGTCTTGTCCTTGCTTCCTGTACAGGCTGGACACCTTCCCAGCACATGGGTCCCCCTGCCTCTTCTCCCTCACCTCAGTCCCTTCAGACCCTCCCCGCTTTTCACTGAGCCTTCCCAAGTAACTCCAGTGCTCACTCAGCTGCCCAGTTTTGGAAATACCATCACGTTCATAACTTGTAGGAAAATGGTAAATATCCTCCCACATCGGGTGGTGGGATTCTGCCAATTTCTTAGGCATGTTAATGAACTTCTCTGAGCCTTCAGACTAAGAGTAGTTCCTGCATCTGAGTTTATGATGAGGATTCATTGAGGAAATAAGGCACAGTGCCTGGCCTGCATCATGCCCTCATGGGCCACTGTCCTACAACAGGGCCCCAGAAGCCTCCCATAGCCTCCGGGTCCCTTCTGGTCCTGGTCACGTCCCAGAAGTGACTTTGGTGTTGGAGGTGGTCTTGCTAAGGCACCACATGCAGCAGACATGGACACAGGGAAGTTGGACAGAGACTAATATTACAGACTGTAGTGATAGTGGAGCTACTAATCTAGTGTCCATATCTCCTGTCATGCGGAGGATCCCTTCTGGGCTACAGAATAGAATGTGCTAGAGCAGCTTAATCATGGCTTATTTATTAACCTTGTCAGGGAGAGCTTGTCTGAGGACCCTAATTTACATTTGGAGCGTTAGTCTTTACTCACTCTATTGCCTGACTCAGCTGGAGTCTTGGGTTTTATTGAACTACAAGCAACTGAAACTAAGGCAGACAGAACACGGAGGTTTATTGGCCCCCAGAGCTGGCACAGGCACCTGGGGATCTGCCTCTCCGTGCCAGGTGCCAGATCACACATCTAGCCCGTGATCCAGCTTCCTGGTACGTACTCTCCCATAAAGCAGGCAGCAGCGGGGACTTTTCATGAGATTAAAAAGTAACCATTCTGAAGCTTCCACTAGGAGTAAACAAAAGCTAACTGAGGGCAGAGGCACTGAGAGTCAAAGTCAGCAACTTGAATTGGGGCAGCCTGACTGATCTCAGGGCTGCACCGCACAAGGGCAGGAAGAATTCTCGGCTATTTACCCCAAAGCAGCTGGAGTTATGGGGTGGTGGTGAGTGGGTGGTATGAAAAGATCTGAAATTTGGGCTGTCGGATCAGGATTTGCTCCTGACCATGATTCATGGCGAAATGCTTTGAAAAACATCCTCTCTCGCTCTATGCCAGACATTTTCCAGGCTGTTCACGGTTGCTGCTATTTGCTAAACACTTATGGTACTCTGGTGGGCAGGCCCCGTACTGTCTATCTGACAGGTGTTGTTTGAGTTAATCCTCACAGCAACCCATCAAGGGAGGTATTACCGCCCCACGTTGCAGGTTGGAAACTGACACATGGAGAGGCTGGAAACTGGCATAAAGTCAAACAATTAGAAAGTAGCAGAATTGAAGCTTGAACCCAGGTCTGATGGATGCCCAAGCCAATACCCGCAAGCTCTCGCCTTTCCCCTAGCTCAGCGACATCAATGGGAATAGACACGCTCCCTTAGAACATAGTTGGCAGCCTCCCAACTCCAGCACCTTAGAAAAGGGGCGTGGATTTGTCACCAGAGTTGAGGGAGGCTCAGGCTGGTGACATAGGTCAGCACTATGGGGATTATTGGTAGAAATAAGATCTGAGCAAAACTTGTATTGTGGGAAATGGGGTGGGAGGAGGCACGGGTCCTGTCTTTCAAAGGAAAGGTGCCAGGCCGTCTAGATTTACTTGTTTGTAAAAAGCATCAACTGTAAGGGCCTTGGTGAGAGGTTTTACCCTGTGACCCAGACTGTGATGTTTCTTGCAGAGTTTGTTTTAGGCAGGAGGATTTGGGTTGGGCTGTATCCAGGGCTGAGGTCAAGGTTGGATGGCAGAGCCCGACCGAGATGTGCTTTTCAGGTTTTGGTCAGCTTCTCCCCTCCCAGGATCTTCACCTGCACCTGATCCAGCTCTTGACTTCACAGACCCCGGGACACACAGGCCTGAGAGGGAATGGAATTTGCCCAAAGTCACAGCAGTGTGGGGTAGACTCAGAACGAGAACTCCAGTCCCCACCGTGTGCTTTCCTTGGCCCTGCCAGGTTTTGTAACTCCTCTTTGTTCTTCCTGGTTAATCGACACATGAGAACTTGATGTGGGAGGTTTGCAGCCCCAGCTAGCTCGGTTGGCATTTAACTCCTTTTTTCTTTGTTTCTCCTTTGGGAAGAGACACTTTAGTAAGTATAGTTATTTGCTGGAGTTTTGTCACCATCTTTTCTTCATCCAGGAAGTGTGAGGAGCTTACAAGTGAGCCAGTGAGGCCTGACATGAGGTTGCCTAAAGGGTTATTCATTCAGCAAATGTTTAACTTTCTGTCTGGATCTGGAGGTTACCGTGATAATACTCTCACCCTTGCCAGCAAAAGAGCTACCAGTCCAGTGCAGCCCAGACATGCAATCCGGCGCCCATTCTACATAGGAGTAATGTTTCAGAGGACGACACGGGGTGTTCTGGGACTAGAGCTGATGGTATCTCACCAGGGAGGACGCTATCTATGCAGGGGATAATGGAAGGATGAGCCAAGGGCCAAGTGAGGGGTTCCAGGTTAGAAAGAGATGACAGTTTGGGGGCCACACCTAGTTCAGTGCCTGGAGCAAGTGGGAGAGACGAGGCTGGGTGGAAAGCTAGGCCAGGCCTTGTGAATCTCCATGAAAACGTTGGGTATTTTCTTGAGAGCCTCAGTTTCCTCTCTGCGTGACAGAGAAAGCCTTTGAACCCTGTGGTGACTGCCCACAAAAGAGTGTTTTTCTAAGAACTCTGGAGGCGGGGATGAGTCAGGGTCTCTAGGCTAGGGAGCACATTATAACTAGTCCTGGTGCTCCATGCTGGCCACCAGACCAGATCTTGCCCTTGGCTGTGGTTTGGTTCCTGACACTGGGGCAGGGAAGCTCCCGTGCACCCCTCTGCTCTGCTTTATTTCCTGCCATGGGTCACCATATACACTAGATGACATTGTGGGCTCATGCTAGGCCAGCACCCTGCGGAGAAGGGCTCAATCCTTAAAAGCCAAATGCTATGGGGACTTTGGGCCCTCCCCCTTCTCTCTCACACACACACACCTTCCGTCAAACAATAAAATAAATCTTAAAAAATAAATAAATTAAAAAGCCAAAACAAAAATACAGAGCAAACAAAAACAACTAACAATGTGAAAGATAAACCAATACAAATATTTTCAAGATAGATAAATAAAAAGGTTACTAGTGATAGCATATCACGAGCTTCTACAAGTTATGAATTGTTGAAGACAAAGGACAGGAGACAAGTTTTCTTTGTGAGGGTGGGCAGAGGCAAAGAAAAGGGATGAGAACAGTGGGAGAAAAGTCAGCATCTTTCCTTCCACTGGATGCCAGACTGAACTTAAGGTCCCTACAGAAAACCATTAGTCTTCTAGACCTTAACAGAAATGCATAGATATGTATTATACGCGTGCCCAGACTTTTGCTGTGTCAGGATTCCAAGTAAAAACAGACCCCAACGTCCCCTCCAAATGTCCTCCAGTTCTATCTGGAAGTACCACCTGGAAGCACCCCCAGAGAGAACCTGTTAGTTGGTTGTGTCTCCATGTGACAGCTTTTCTGTTTCCTTTCTCCCGTGTTGCTTTTGTATCCACTGCTCACAGAAGCTTGGAGAATTTCACAGAGACCACCTTCTGAAGTCCATGTCATGGGTGCTGTCTCCATGTTTCCAGTCCTTGGTTGGCAGCATTGGGAGGCTGAGCTTCAGGCAGAGTTGGGGAGAGAGCCTTCTGCTCACCATGTGCCAACCACCTTGTGTCATCAGGGACCCCAGGACTGTCCTGCTTAGATCCTGAGTCTAGAGACATTTCTACTGAATGGTCGCATTCTTCTAGGCTTTGAAAGACATGCATGGATATGTACGCCTGACATTTTCTGTTTCAGTATTCCAAGTAAAAACAGACCCACGGGCCCCTTTTTGTAGGGAACTTAAATTCGGTCTGGGGTCAAGTGGAAGAAATGATTCTGATTTTTCTCTCTCATTGTTCTCATCTCTTTTCTTTGCCTCTGCCTACCCTCACAAAGAAAAGACTCTTCTCTCTTGTCTTTGTCTTCAACAATTTATAATAATTTGTAGAAGCTTGTTATATGTTATCATTATCAATCTTTTTATTTAAATTGAAAATATTTGTATTGGTTCATCTTTCACATTGTTAGTCCTTTTTGTTTTTGTTTTTGCTTTTTTTTTTTTTTTAAGATTTGTTTTATTGTTTGAGGGAAGGTGTGTGTGTGAGAGAGAAGAGGGAGGGCCCAGAGCAGTCTCCATAGTTGTACATCATTAGTTGTGACATGGTTTCATTCCACACAAGTGGGTGTGGGATCACATGGGGCAGGAACTGGACCAGGGGCCTCCCACATGGGAGGTGAGAACCTTTGCGGCCATCCTGGCAGTTACCAATTGAACAGCAGTTTACTATATGGGGTTTGCCCAGGCTGGGACTGGGATTCGATCCCCAGACCTCAAGGTTGCAAGAAAGTGCTCAACCTGCTGAGCCATCCCAGCATCCCCCATCTTTTGCTCTTAAAATATTTTGAAATTTATTTAGCCAAATCTGCCTAATTTTCCTATTATTACCTCTGTGTTTTCTATTCTGCTTATAAAGGACTCTTCCACTCCAAGATTACAATAACATTCTTTTCTGAGAACACTGGAATTGTATATTTACGTGAAATGCTTTCATCCATCTGGAATTTGTTCTTGTGAATGTCGTATGGAGAGTGGAATTTCTTTAGAATTCCCCATAGAGTTGGGTGTAGAAGCTAAAAGCTAAGAAAAATGAAGGACGAAGAGACTCAGCTGCCTCTTCGGTGCCCTGCTTGGGGGAAGCTTGTTTGCTGAAAACACAGAGGGTTGTGCTGCCGGCCAGCTTGCAGTCCCATCTGCTTCCTGCTGAGGATGACTCTCAAACCTTGTGTCTCTAGCACCAGCCTTTCCCACCCAAGTTTAGGCCAGGCTGCAGAGGTTCAGAGAAACATGCTCAGGGCTGTGTTTTACTGTGTATGGGGGCAATCTGAAGCATCACTATGAATCATAAGGATTGAGTTTCAGAGAGGGCCAGGACTCTCCTGTCCAGAGGCCGGGTCCTGCCCTGGTGGCGTGGGCAAAAAACCATGAGTTCTGAGCTGTTCTAAGACCCTGAGCCCCTCAATGCCTCCTGGCTTAATTTCAATGACGGTACCTCAGTGCCTGGCACTTGTTGAGGCCTCAAACATATTTAATTGTTGAATTGCTAGGACACCATTAGGAAGGAAGTGGGGATGCCCAAGGAGATGGTCAAAAATAGAACTTTAGTGGCAATTCTGTGTAGGGGAGATGATATCCATCCATTTATTTATTCAGCAAATATTAGTTGAGTGCCTACTATGTGCCATGTACTTTTCTAAGAGTATAAGTGTGTTATTTTCTTTTTTTCTTTTTTTTTAAATACTTCTTTATTTTTATTTTTGAATTTATTGGGGTGACATTGGTTAGTAAAGTTACATAGGTTCCAGGTGTAGAATTCTACAGTACATCATCTATACATTGCATTGTGTGCTCACCACCCAGAGTCAGTTCTCTTTCCATCACCATTTCTACTGAATGTCATTTTATAATAGCAACCAATTCTCAAAAGCAAGGGGGTGTCCAAAAATTTAACCAAATTCTGACAGTCAGGAGTTAACACAGACCCCAGAGATTAAGAGATGAGACCCACAAAACTGCCCTATTTCAGATGTCAACTGTGAACAAAGTCCCACACTTCTGCCTGGCTGACTACAGAACTGGGGGTTCCCATGATGCTCCACAGATTTGATAATTTGCTAGAACGACACACAGAACTCAGGAACTTATACTTAAGATCACAGTTTATTCTGAAGGATATAAATGAATAGCCAGAGGAATAGGTACATGGGACAAAGTTCAGAAAGTTCTCAAGTGCAGGAGCTTCTGTCCCGGTGGAATCAGGAACACCATGGTCCTAGCATGTGGATGAATTCAACAAACTGAAAGCTCCTGAACCTCATGGTTTAGCGTTTTTATGTGAGGTTGCATTACATGGGTGTGATGGATGAAATCATTGGCTGTTGGTAACTGAACTCAATTTTCAGTTCTTCTCCCCTCCTTAGAGGTTGAGTTTGAGACTGAAGTTTCTAACCCTCTCATCACATGATTGGCCTATCTGGTGATCACTGTCCATTCTGAAGCTATCCAGGGCCACAACTCTAGTCACCTCCTTAGTATAAACTCAGCTATGGTCAAAGAGGTTCATTATGAATAACAAAAAACACTCCTATCACTCAGAAAATCCCAAGGGTTTTAGAAGCTCTGTGCCAGGAACCAGGGACAAAACCCAAATATATATATTTTTATTATACCACAAAAGGACAAGATATCCATAATAAGCCCTTGTGGGGAGCATACAGTCTGGTGGGAGAAAACCACAATAAAAATAGACATAATGTTATATATGTTGGAAGGTGATAAATGCTATGGGAAAATAAAAAGCAGAGCAGAGTAAGGAGTACTTAGGAGTATAAGTGGGTAGAAGTGGCAAATGTGTTACAATTTTAAGTGTGTTTCGTTGAGACCTAATTTAGTTTTAGACAAGAACTCAAATACTGTGGTTAATGCAGAATAGAATCATGAAAAGTAGGGATCTGGAGGGCATGATAAGAAATAAAGTGTATGGTTGAAACAAATTGCCTTGATTCATTATTACTCATCTAATAATGAGTTGAGTTCTATTTTGGTTAGTTAGCATCAGATGACAAGTGTAATGCCAGCAGTATCTCTGAATCAGGTTCAGTGTTAATTTGAGGTAGGATTAAAATAAAGTACTAACCAAAAATCTAGCTTAGTAATGTGACGTTGCATTCCATATGACTAGGTGGGCTGAGGACAAATAGAACAATAGATAGGTACAGAAACAGTCCCATTAGAAGACTCAGTGGGGTCGTGAGGCCAGCACTGAAGACGTAGAATCACCACATCGACCTTTCACTGAGCTGCATGTAGACGTTCTTGATGTAGCACTAAGTTGTTTCACAGAAAGAAACTTCAACCAAATCCTGGGGCTCATCAAAATATGTACATTCCTCAGATGGCTGTGTTAAAATTTCCTTGAAGTGACTGTTACACCAACCATGGAAAGAGACTTAGAACTGGGGGTGGCTTTAGAAGGCATTTGGTCACCTACTTTAAATTCTTATTCTATAGATGAAGGAATGCCCAAAGCCAGTGCAGAGAATTCAGGGGAATCAGATCTCCTGACTTCTTATATAGTGTTTCCCCACCATGTTGTGCTATCTACGTATATTTTAATCTTCTGCTTAGACCTGGAGTTACTGTATATATTTTTTGTGAATAAATATTTGAGAATGACTTTTCTCTTTGCTAAGAACTCTGTAACCTCATAGAGGTAAGTCCTAGGAGCCATGTTTCCACTAGGTAACCCTGCTTCCACTATAACTGGTCAGTTGGACCCATTCAGCTCCCATTCTGGGATTTGGGCCTGAGTCCTGCTGTTGGGGAGTCATGTAAGTTGTCTAAGAGGGAAGGTCTTTAAGTCCCCTTACTGAGGTCCTCTGCACTGTCTTATACTGGTTAGAATTCATCCTTCCAATAAAACCCTTATTGACTCCCATTGATTTCTGTTATTTGCAATCAAGGAAGTTCTAACCAAGAACCTTAGCAGCTGAGGAAGGCAAAGCATATAATTTGCTTCCGGTTGTGAGTTTTAGTTAAGACCTTGATTTAAAAGTCATACTTTTTTTGATGTAGGTTATTACATCATCACCATGTAGGCAATATGCTGTTAAAACTCCAGGGCTCTTTGAAGATAGTCGGCCTGGAACCATGAAGAAAACAAGCACCCACTGGGAGGGGCTTGTCCTCAAGGAGCTCTTGTTCTGTTACGTTCTGCTGTAAGTCTTGACTTGTGTCTTAATAATGGCTGTATAAGAATGTGTAAAAAGTGCTGGAGTTGAGTGTTCCAGAGGGCAAATCCCTCTCAGAAGGCAGCTCAGTTTCTTTATCTGTAAAGTAGGAATGCAAATACCTTCAGCACAATGTGAGAAGAGTAAATTATATTAATTTGAAATGAAATAAAATAAAAATTAAATGAGATAAAATAAACTGAGATAACCTATGGGTGTTAAGAGAGGGTCTTGGGTTCAAATCCTACCCTGCCTCTCATTAGCCATACGAGCTTGGCAAATCACTGACTCAGTTCCCAGAGCTCTGGCAGCTTCACCTAAAAAGTAGGGGTAAAAATAACTACTTAGCAGAATCATTTTGAAAGCTTCTGGTTACAATAGGAACTTGACAAATGATAGTGTTTCTCCCATTCCTGTTATGTCTTTTCCACCTTCTCTATTTGCCATCGATGGGTCGTAGTGCCAAAGCCTTTGTCATATGATTATTACAGCTTGGGGAAGTCAGAGTTCATACACTGAGATGATAATTTGAGAATGGGAAGGACTCAGCCCAACCTACCTAAAATAAAATCTCTGAGAGGAACCAGCCAGGTGCACATACAGCCTTTTGTATGGCTTAGAATAGATGAAGGGCGTCTTAGGTGTGTGTGTGTGTGTGTGTGTGTGTGTGTGTGTGTGTGTGTGTGTGTGTGCGCGCGCGCGTGCGCACGCATATGCATAAATATTGATTTCCTGAAACTCACTTTTGTCATTTGATGTCTGAAAAATTGTGTGTTTCTGAGTAGTGTCTCTAAGATAAGGGTACTTGGGAGGTAGCAGTGTGGTGGGTGGGCACCCTGCTCTTTGCTTTTGTTTTTAACGGTGTTGGTATGAATACACTAGTAGATATCCTAGGCCTGTAGGCCACACAAGACCAATAAGCAGAGATTTTGTTGTAATGTGTGTTCACACTAGGTGAAAATTCTTGGCCATGAAGTATGAGAAACAACTGTGTCTTCTAGACAAGACAGCCCACCCAGGTATAGGTATAACGCGGTGAAAAGAAAGTGGGGTGGAAAGACTACAGAGATTGGGGCAGACAGATCTGGGGGAATCCCAACTCTACTACTGAACTGGTTATATGGTCTTGAATCTCGCTGCACCCCAGGTTAATGCTTTTATTAAAGTTGGGATAATAATATCTAGAATTAAATGACATGAAATAAACTTTATGTATGTGAAAGTACCTGACATGTATGTCCTTGCCATTGACAAATAGCTATAAAATGACAAAAACATGTCACTTTGAAGGCTACTTAAGGTCTCTTTTTATTAAAACAAATCAATTCCTAGATCTTATAGTTCTCTGGATTTTTTAGGTATCTTTACGCTAGATCAGAATAGATGGTGATAGTGCACACCAGCTGGGCCAGTTCCAAGGCCCAGGCATCATGGGCCACAGATAGAGTCACCTTGGATTATCCTGACTTCTTGACTTGTGTACCAAGATAGGCAAGCACCCAATCTTAATGTTAATGAATTGCAGTGACTTTATTACTTTAGTTCTTTAGAGTAGAATAGCATGCTGATGACCATATCTGCAAGCTTTAATAGTGCTATTAAAAGTTGATTACAGGGGAAGCCGGGATGGCTCAGAGGGTTGAGCGCTCGCTTTGCAGCCCCAGGGATGGAGGATCGAGTCTCGGCCCCGGCCCTTGTGGACCCATGTGCTGAACTGGGGAGAGCCCCCAGTTTAGTTCTCTCTCTGTCTCTGTATCTCTCTCTCTCTCTCTGTCAAAAACAAAAACAAAAACAAAAACAAAAAACATAAAAAAAAAAGTTGATTACAAATGAACAACTCTCTGGAAACCTATTATAAATTGTTGATACCTATGTTGACATGTACCCTTCAATTAATAATATGAGGTTGGTATTCCTTAGGTTTTTTTTTTAAGGTTTTGGCTACATACTCATAAATGTCATTAGGTCACATATACAAATGATATTTAAACATTTATGACCTAGAAACAGATGGACAAATTGACAGAGAAGAGACAGAATGTTTGAGTTGGATTCCCTGTAGCTGATTTAAATGGAATCATCTCCTAGTGGTTGTTTAAAGCACCTGAACATGACTATTTTTGCCTTTTCTTCTCTAGATCCTCAATGGTGTCCTACTAAAAAGTCAGTAAATCTCAATCTCAGAAAATACCAGTTGGATTTTAGCTGCTGAAGTCATCATCCTGCTAAATATAAGCAAAACAAACAAACAAACAAAAATTGGGGTGATGTTTGGGAAAGACCATACTTTTCTATGTATAAGATGACACTTTTGTCTAAACTTGTTAGACCAAATTGCTCTTGCCTTCTATACAGGAGTAACCCGTGTATTGATTGCTTAATGTTGGGTTAAAAAAGTAGGAGTTGTCTTACACCTGGGGGTTTCTTACACATGGAAAAATACGGTAAATGTCCCAGTGTAGTGGCTGGGTGGCTGCAGAGCTGAGCTGTTAGCGCTTCGGTTGGGGGGTTGAAAGTGAGGTCCAGCACCCTCATACAGAGGCCCCCTGCTCATTTCAGACCTGCTCATCTGAGTAGCTGCTTGAAGCAGGGAGCCAGAAAAAAAAAAAAAAGCCCAACATGTGTATCTTTCCCCCATGAGATGGTAGAATATGAAACAAAATCTTACTATCATTGTCCAACTTTGGGGGAGATGCGACTGCTGTGGAAGAGGCATGGGAAGCTGGGCCAGGTTCTGAGCTCAGAAGGTTCCCTGGCCTGGATCCTGGGGTGGCCTGGGGTGGTGAGCGAGGAGCACCAAGGTAGTAGGAATCCAGCTCAATTGCTTAGGCATTTCCGCGAAATGAAGAAACGAGCGGCCAGGCTTTTGGTGGGAATGTTGCTGTTGTGGCCACCACAAAATATCACCACTGGCTGCAAGAAACTGGGCTATCTTAAACCATTTTCCATTTAGAAAATAAAGTGCAGCTCACTGCTGCATTCATTTAATTTTACATAAACACACTGAGGCTGAAGCAAATCTGACTGGTTTTCAATATGAAAAGAGAATATAAAAACTGTTCTTGGCATTATTTCTAAACAGAACTTGTCTCTAATCCTAATGTAACAGAAATGTATATGATGATCAGTATTTGATCATTTCTTTCACACGTAGGACTGCTAAGTTTTCTAGGATTTGACAGTTTCAGCAATGGAAGGTTACTATATATTGTAAATGGAAATACCACCACTAAAAATCGAATGCTATAAATAGAATGATGTTATTTGTTTCCAAAGATTACCGATAGGCTAGAGTGATGTGCAAATAATAATAAAAGCGAGATATTTCATGGCAAACTTTGGGAATAAGGCTGGGACTGTAATTCAGTGAGTTATCTCAAAGTAAAGGCTGTAACCTAAATGCAGCAGGCTAGTATTATCAGGGCAAACAGGAAATGGGTTCATTACCCCGGGTTGAGTTCTCTGAGATGACGTAATTGGCATTTCCGGAATAAAGAGCTGACATGGCCTGCACCCGAGTTTCCCCTGGGCCTTTGTGAACCAGATGAGCACAGGCTCTGTCCTGTCAGGAGCACCTGGAGCCCTGACTAGACGAGACATGGGTCTGCTCCAGCCTGCAGACCCCAGCCCAGCCCGCCTCCAGAATTCCAAGGCCCACCAGTGGACCAGGGCCCCAAGGTTGTCATGCTCTCCTAATCAGCACACCTTATTGCCCCGAGTCTTGGGCTACAAAAGGTCCCCAACAGAACAGTCCAGAAGCTCTCAGGCATGAGCTTCCCAGAAGCCTCTCTACTCAGGAATCTGCCTCATTTAAAGCCAACTCTGAGCTTTGTAGGCCCTGGGCAACAGAAGGCCACTAGGAGATTATCAGAGGATTAGGGGTTTTGCTGAATGAGTGTGTGCAGGGCACTTTCTGCCAGGGTGATTTTTCTGAAACAGATTTGATCACGCCACCGCTCCATGGCTCCATATCTCTTGCAGCTGTATTTGGAAAAGTGTCATGCTATCAACCTTCTGCGTTAAACTCATCCAGCGAAGCGAGTGCTTATTAAAAGGCAGATTTCGGGGTCTAGGCCCTGACCTGTTGAATCTGAATTTCTGCATGAAAGGTTCAGGAATCTACTATGAAAACAAGTTCCCCACTGATTCTTACATGCACTAAAGTTTGAGAACCAAAGTACATTACAGAATAAAGTCCAAATTGCTTATCCTGGAATACACGGTCCACCAGGATGTAGATCTGTCTTGTGTCCCTCTGCTCTTCCCCCTGGAAACACCTGCCCACCCTACACCTCCCTACTTCTAGCCAAACTGATGCAACTTACAGAATTAAGATCTCTCACCCCCATGCTGCTCCTACTGCTTAGAACACTCTCCCTCCTCTTCTCCCTTTCTTCTCTCCCCCTGTTATCCTTTTCTTTTTCTTTTAAAAACAAAATTTATTTATTTATTTATTTATTTATTTTTGAGAGAGAGAGAGAGAGAGAGAGAGAGAGAGATACAGAGACAGAGAGAGAACTGAACTGGGGGAGCTCCCCAGTCCAGCACATGGTTCTGCACGGGCCGGGGCCAGGACTTGATCCCCGGTCCCTAGCGCCACAAAGCGAGCGCCCAACCCACTGAGCCATCCCAGCTTCCCCATCCTTTTCTTTTTCTTAACTATTGGCTCAGTCATCATCATCTCCTTCGGATGAGGCATGCCTCCTCCATTTACCCCTCAGTAGTATGCACACCAAACTCTAACCATTTGAGTACTTGTCTTTCTCCCCATTAGACTATGACCTCCGTGAGGGGGACTGTGTCTTATCGTTGGTTTCCCAGTGTGAACTGTGCTTGCTGGCCCTTTGTAGAGACTCAGGCAGTTGGGAATGAATCAAGTTCTCAAGCTAGAGGAACAAGTCTTGATCTCTTTGGGTTGAGTACATCTTAACAAAACCTAAACAGGGGCTGTGGTAGTTGTTTTTAAACTCTGGTCTCTCAAGGACAACAAAGAGATGGAGTAAAGAAGAAATAATCCCAAACTAGGAGATTAACCATGTACACATTGACTAGAGATAGTTGGGCAAATTGTAACTTGCAACAAATTACAAAGGGAGGTACAGTCACAGTGTGGCCGTTCTAACTGCTGGTGTTAGATGGCGGGGTGTTGGATGGGTGGGTTACAGCAGGGAGTTGGGGGACTCAGGGGCTGAAACTAAGATAGAGGTCCTACCCCAGGACCTCCAGGGAGACGGCAGTCAGAGGTCTGGTTCAGCACTGGCAGGTGTCCTGAGTATTGGCGCTTCAAAGATCAATAACCTCCCAGAGTCCCGAGGGCAGCCACTGGGGTTGGGGCCACGAACATCATCATCACCAAGACTCAGAAGCCTGACAAAAACTGGGCAAAAACCATGAAGACTGGGAAATGCAGGGCCAGCACCACTCTCCAGGAGCTCTTGAGTAAGGTGACCAGACGTCCTGCTTTTGGCGGGACAGTCCTGATTTTTAACAATTTGTCCTGCGTCCCGCGGCGTTTTAAAAAAGTCCCGATTTTTGGAAAGAATGCACGACAAGCTAGGGAACGGTGGTAGACCGACCAAATTTTTAATCAAGAACCCCCTCCCCCCCGGTCAATGGTGTCCCACTTTACCAATGTTAAAATCTGGTCACCTTACTCTTAGGGTGCATGGCAGGCATCCATGAAGAGGCTTTCATTGTAGGCTCTGAGCATGTGTTCATGAGAACATGACAACTGCAGGAGGGTAGGTATCTGGGCATAGTGGGCAGGAACTCCTTGAAAAAATTCTTACCAGCCTCTTCTCTGTCTCCTTTTGAAGATAAACAATAGAAGTGTGTTTCTCATAGTTCTGGAGGCTGGAAGGTCAGGGTGCCAAGGTGGTGGATTTGTGGAAAGAACTTCTTCTGAGTTGCAAGACTGCTGACTTCTCGTCACTTCACATGGTCAAGTGCAGAAAGAGGAAGCAAGCTCTCATGTTTCAGTCTTCCTCTCTGACTCTGCTACGGACCATAGCTTTTGTGGTTGAAAAAAGGCCACCATCTCTCTGCTCTGGCCAAGTATAAATCACCTCTTTTTCAACAATTGCCCCTTTCCCCACAAATGAAGTCCGATCATGAAATAGTGAGCCTAAGAGTTGGCATGTGTGACACTCCTACCGCTCTGAGCATTTTTCCTTTTGCAGTTGTCTCTCAGAGAAGGTGCCTGTTCCTAAACACCCGCTGTCTGCTCTGCCTCTGCACACCGTTTTCATGCTTGGCCTGACAGGAAGCTTACATCCGGCCTCTCTGCATTAACTGAGGCTGTTTCTGGATTCCCAAGGGGTGTCAGAACCAGAACATTCATTCCAAATGTCTTACCACTCATGTTTCTTTAGCTTTCTTAAGTCCTTATTTTTGTTGTTGTTGTGCCCCAGCCACCCCGCCCTCAGTTAGGCCAGTATCTGCCATTCTTTTCACTTCATCAAAGGGTTGAATGAAACAATGTTCATGGTGTTTCCCATGGACACACTGTCTTGGGGAGTATTGGAAAGACAAATTGTCCATGTGTCCCCCAGCCTCTGTCCTAAGCCCTGTGTGCATGAACTCAGATGTATGCCTGCCTCTGCATCATGTATTTTCTCTCTTATCTCTCTGCACATAGTTTCAGCTTCTGTTTCAACCCCTTCTCTGTCCTCCATTGTGCTCATTCATATTTTAAGCACCGTAATATATCACATCTCATCCTTCTAGCTCTTTGGTGGTAACTGGAGAAATACTGTGCTTTTGAGAAGAGGGTCTGACAAGTATGTACATGTGGTTTTGGCCTTTGCTGGATGTCATTCTGTTTCTCTGCTGTTCTTTTTAATTCAAAGGGAAGAGGTGTGAATGGGAGCTGAAGACAGGACTGGGGCCGTCCGGACTGGAGCCTGGCCCCAGCTGTGACATCAAGCCTTCCTCTGGCCTTGAGCGAGTTCCTTCATCTTCCCTTTTTTACTGGCTCTCATAAAGAGGCTGTTTCTTCAAGACATGTTAAAGATTGTTGAAAAGCCAATTACAGAAAATACCTTTTCAGGCATTTTCTCAGCTGTACAGCTGCATCCTTTGGCAAATTCCATATTCCTTTTCTGCAAGGTTCAGAATCCGATACCCTAGTTCTTCTCTGCCTGCATTGGCCAACCTTCAAATAGCTGGCCCATTTTTCATTGACATAGAAATGTCAGGCATGGATATTCATTAATTGTAGCTATTAAAAAAAAATCAAATTCCTGAGCAAATGCAAGAAGAATGTGCCTGTGAAAACCAAGGCTTTCTGCCAAAGAAAGGTGTGAGTATGCATGTGTGTTGGTGTTCCTGCTGTGGACCTTGTGTTAAGTAACACTTGATCCTTGATCTTGGATGTTATTTGGTGAGTCGCTAGTTGGGTTTGGGGCTTAACATGCATCGGGAGCTGTTTGTAGCCTTGCAGAGAACAAGATGGGTCTACGGAGTTTCAATCACAGTGGTAAATGATCTCTTCTCCTGGTCCATCTGACACAGCCTAGCTGGCTTTCGGGTCCAGTGATCTTGCTTCCTCAGACTCCTAGAGAAAGAGTTCTGAATGGTTAGGGAGGAGCTGGCTGCTGAGCTCACAGCTCAGCCCAGGCTTGAGGAAAGGCTCTCCCGAGGACAACTGTATTTCTGTGGAGGGGTTTCCAGACCTGCTCTGTGTAGGAACTTGAACTTCCTAAGCAGCTGCCTGAGTTTATTTGGAGGGAGCATGTGTGCTTCCACCTGGGATGGAGAGCACAGTTATCTCCCCTGTAAGCTGTTTCTCTGGGGCAGGCCCAGGGCTCATGGTGTCAGTGCCTATGGGCCTGTTACAGCATTGGCTTCTGTCTAGAAGGGCTTATTTTTGGCTGTTGGGTGAATCAAAAATGATACTCCTATCACACCACTTATAGTATTTTGCTACTGTATGTGCTACTGTGTACAATGCACACCCATGTTTTCGACCCAAACTTTCAGAGAGAAAAAAAATCTTTCATTTTAATTTTAATTCAAATTTTTATTTGTTTATATTTAGGTACTTGATTTTTGTGCTATAAAGAAATGTTAGCATTTATTTTTTAACATGTTATGATATAAGAAATTTTATGTAACACCTATAACTCATGAGCATAAATAAAATAATTAAAAGCATTTATATGGATATGGGATTAGTACTATCCATGCATAATGCACATCCTTATTTTTTCCTCACAAATTTGGGCTCAAAAGTGTACATTATACATGGCTACGTGCTGTAACCAGAGACATGACACGAATTTGGGCCCCCTAATGATCTAAGGATGGATGTGCTATATTACTGGGCAGCTCTGACTTTGATTTTCTCTCTCTCTCTCCTCTGTTATTTTCAAGGACAAAATAAAATACAAACATACTTATTCCAAACTGTCTGAATTCACTGATCTCCCTCACATGCACCATCTGGCTTGAGATCTTTGTGCCAGTGCAGGTCAGCGTCTTAGATGAGCTTCTGTGAATGCTATTTGGCCACAGGAGTGCCAGTCACAGCAAGAGTCTGCAACGTGAAAAGGGTTTGCTTTCATTTGGCTGGGTCAATTTCACCATCACGTGTCCCAGGTGAGCCAGCCAGTCTTGGCTTCCTTCTCAAACCCCCTTGGGAGTTCTCTGTATGCCCCACATATGTTTGTTTCTGTTGCCAAGGCCTTGCTTATGCTGGCTGGTTGGATTGGAAGACCATGTGGCCAAAGCTCCGGTACTTCCGGCTGCCCAGAGTTCCTTCCCAGCTGCCGCAAACGAACAGTGTGGGAGGAGATCAGACCTGCAAAAGGAGATCAGACAAACTTTTGTCATCTTGGTTTTCCTGCAGAGATGGTGCAGTGTTTTTAGATTTTAAAAGTTAAACAGCCATCCATCAACCACTGAAGGAAGCTCAGCCCAGGACATTCTGATTTTTGTCAGCTCACCAAGGTTCTGGGCTTTGCCTGTTTCCTTGTCTGTGAAAAGTTTGGACCAGATGACTGCTCCCTCATAGAGCCTGAGGGATCTGATGTCATAAAGACTCACAACCTCTGTGTACATAAATGCTTACATCTTAGAGGGAAGCTCCACCCTCTGCTTGGTTTCCAAAGGCTGTCATGGTGTCCTATGGTTTACTTTTTAGCCCAAGAAATTTACTGTTCTCTTACTATCTTAAAAGCCAAGAAGTTCCAATTTTGGCCATCCTTGAGGGTCTACTTCCTACAGAGGTGGCTCCAGTGAAGCATGAAAAATTAACTGGGGAATGGGAGGGTAGGGGAATATTTGGAGCTGGGTTTGGGGATAATAGGCTCCAGATCAAAGCCTGGGTACTAAGTTCAACTCCTGTCCTTGGTGGATACCAAGGTGACTTTTCTAACTGGAGAGACATGATCTCTAGTTAGAAGGTGCAGGTTGAATTCCCAGCTCTGGGGTTGTAGGAAGGGGTTGAGCATAGGCCTGCTCAGTCTAGAAAAAATGTGGTTTGCCAATTATATGGTTTAAAAAATCGCACACCCACTTAAGAACATTATTAATCTACTACTTAGAGCTAAGAACATGCTTTGAGGTGGGGCAAGGATCTCAATCAGGACTGCAGGTACTTCCGCAACTAATTGATAAAGACATAAGTTATATGTAGAAACTCTGTAACGATATGTAAGAATAAGGATCAGAAATTTATCTGAGTGCCTTCTGATCTTGGAAAACACATGTGATGGTCACTCAATGATTAACCTATTTAAGACGATTTTAAGTTGACTGATCATCTATCTACCATCTAGTCATCTATCACACCTTGAACCTCACCTGTTCTTATAAAACACATGGTGAGATTCTGAAAAACCTTATTCCAGAAGTTCTTTTCCAGGACTGTGAGTCCTTTAAGAATTTAAAACATTCTTGATAAGGAGACAGACTGATCTCTGGATAATGAAGCGTTGTTGTGGTTCTCACTAACAAACCCTCATGGCGAAACCTCAACCTGTGGAACTTTCTGAAGCTGTGCTCTCGCATTTGTTCAGAGGCAAGTTGTGAATGGTCTCCAGGACTCCTGGAGAAAAATGACCTCCTTCTTGTTTGCAGAATACTTTGGGGAAAGTTATTTTAAAGTGGTGTAATGTAAACAAGGACATAATTACTATTTGTCTCATGACACTTATTTACATACAAAACTGCACAGGAGGATTTTTACAAACCTTTGTAAAAGTAGCATTTTATAACATTGGAGTTATGTTTTCAATCATAATTTTATTATAAAAACATACCAACTTCATAAATGTGGTGCAGTAGGGTTTCTAAGGTTTATATGCTAAAATATGACCAATGAAATAGAAAGCGGTCACATCCAACAAGGAGGGAAAGTTTGGAATTAACTGCAGCAGATCACAGACCATCAGTCCCCCTCACTAGGCCTAGAGATGACCTGGTGTTAGTCCTTTAAGAGGGACTATGCCAGGTGGGGGTGGGGAGACAACTGGTAGTTCCAGGTAACACTATCCAATCATTTAGTCTGAGTTATGAAAATGATTTTTAACTGCAAGTGGATCTCAAAGAATAATTTTCTACAGGTGTAAACAGCAAGTACAAGATCTATGACAGCTATCTGGGAAGTATCCAGTCATGTAATGTGAAAAATAGAGGTATTTATGAATGAATATTTTGCAGACAGCCCTCATATATATGAGAAAGAGTGGTTGGGAAGCTCAACAAAACGAATTTTCCCTGGATGGGTGCCTTTCCTCAGGCATTTCCGGGCCCTCTGGAGAGATGGGGGTCAGGGACAAAGTCAACCTTGTCAAGTAACCAACCATGATGTCTCTATTGGTCAAGAGGAAGGGGAAATATTCTTAATAAGCACAACCTTGCAAAGGAGTGTTTCAATCATTAATGATATATATATTTTTCCTTGCAATTAAGAAACTGATGGGAAGAATGAGAATTTTATGGGAAATAAGATTTTACACATCTTTGCCTATTGGAAAAACACTTTGATTTTATTTGATTTACTTTCCAGATAAGTCTGGAGAGAATGGTTAAGTTAATATTTCCCTTTAAAATCCCAAGCTTAAACCACAAAAGCCTCCAAGTAGCTAAAGCAATCTTGAGAAAGAAGAGCGAAGTTGGAGGTATCATGCTATCTGATATGGAACTATACCACTAGGCTATAATAACCCAGACAGCACGATAACAGTATAAAAACAGACACATAGATCAATGGAACAGCTTAGAGAGCTCTGAAATCCACCCACACCTATATGGTCAACTAATCTATGACAAAGGAGGCAAAAATATACAACGGGGTAAAGACAGTCTCTTCAATAAATGGTATTGGGAAAAGTTGGACAGATACATGTAAAAAATGAAGCTAGAGCACTTTCTTACACCATATATATGAATAAACTCAAAGTATATTAAATAATTAAAAGTAAGAACCTAAACCATAAAACTCCTAGGAGAAAACAGACAGTGAATTCTGTGACATTGCTCTTAGTAATATGTTTTTTGTATGTCTCCTCAGGCAAAAGAAAAAAAAACAAACAAAAAACAAATGGTACTATGTCAAACTAAAGTGTTTGCACAGCAAAGAAACCACCAACAAAATAAAAAGACAGCTTACTAAATAGAGGAAATTTGCCAATGATACATCCAATATGGGGTCAATATCCAAAATATATAAGGAGCTCATACAACTTAATAAATGCAAAACATAATCCAATTAGAAAATGGTGAGAGGGCCTTAATAAACATTTCTACAAGAAGGACAGACAGATGGCCAACAGACATATGAAAAGATGCTCAGTGTCACTGATATCAGAGACATGCAAATTAAAACCACAAGATATTACCTTACACCTGTCAGAATGGCTATCATCAATAAATCAACAAATAGCAAGTATTGGCAACAATGTAGAGAAGAGGGAACCCTCAAGAACTGTTAGTGGGAATGTAAATTGGTATAGCCACTATGGAAAACATGAAAGTACTTCAAAAAATTAAAAATAAAACTACTATATGATCCAGCAATTCCACTTCTGGGCATTTATGTGAAGAAACCCAAAACACTTATTTGAAAAGGTATGTGCAGCTCTACGTTCACTGCAGCATTATTTATAATAGCCAAGATATGGAAGCAACCTAAACGTTCATTAATAGGTGACTGGATAAAGAAGAGGTGGTAAGCATATGAGGTCTGTCTGGAAAAAAACCAGCCATTGTCACAGGGATGAATACTTTCCAGACAGCCCTCATATACAATGGAATATTATTCAGACATAAAAAGAATGAAATCTTATCATTTGCAACAACATGAACGGACCTAGAGAATATTTATGCTAAGTGAAATAATTCAGACAAGGAATGACAAATACCATGTGATTCCACTTATATGTGGAATCTAAAAAACAAAATAAATGAACAAACAAAACAGAAACAGAGTCATAGATAGTGTATGTAGTCAATAATGTTGGAATAACTATGTAAGGTGGGTACTTATTAGGGGGAATCACTTCATAAAATTGTATGTCTAAGCACTATGCTGTATACCTGTAACTAATATAATATTGAATGTCATCTGTAATTGAAAAATAGAAAAAAACATTCAATGTATAAATCAGAAAAAATATAAAAATATGAAATCCCAGGCTTAAGCCAAGGCACCTGGATCCTGGCGCCTCCTCTAGTATGTTCTCTCTCTCTCTCTCGTCTGTCTATCTAATCTATCTCTATCTCCATCTCTCTCTGGGGAACCGGGATGGGGAGGGGTGGTCCTTACATGGGGCTGGACCATCATGCCGGGGCAGGAATGTGGAAGCACAGTCCAGGATACAGACCTTCTATTGCTTCTTGATATCATCTTGATATTTTTACAAAGAAAAGAGAGCCCTCTTCCTAAAACACAATAATCCTTGCTCTAACCCATTGAAAGAAAGTGCTAGTTCCTTCCCTTCCTTGGAAACTCAAACACAGACAGATATGAATATCAAGTATTCCAACAACCAAGACATTTTAATATTCTCTCCTATCTTCCCTGCTTCTTATTTCCATAATCCAAGTTTTTTTCACTCTCACCAAAAACACGTGGGAAAGTTCTTCTCAAGAAAGCTCTCTGATACCACCCAAATGGTTTCCTGATTACAAAAGGAACCCATGCAAATACGAATTGGAAAGTCTGTTAGCACAGAACTGGAGGGGTGTGGCAGGGACCTGGGGAGGGTTCAGTATGGGTGGGACTCTCTGCAGAAGGCATGTCTAGGCCTGGAACAGGCCCCTAAGTGGAGGATCTCCCACAGCCTCCTGGGAAAGAGGAGCAGGGTACCTTGTCCTGTCTGCTGGCTCCAGCCGGCTCAGGGTGCAAAGGGAAGGCGTGAGTTTCAGTTTGCTGCTTAGCAAAGTTCACAAATACCTAGAGGGAGGGAAAGAGCAAGAGTAAGTCAACGTTTTCAGAAAAATGGTACCCGCCACCCACCCGCTTGGCTTTCTCTTTTCGGCAGGTCAGTATGCAGCCCTGCTAGGAGCAGCTTGTGTGCTGTAGGAGAAGCTGGCCCACCCGAGGAAGCCCCCCAGGGCCCCGGATAGGGCTTGTTTTGGCAAATTCTGGGCTAAGACAAATCGTTCCTGTGGAAAGATTCAAAGGACCCGGGGCCCCAGAGCTTGGGGTATACAAGACAAGGTAGAAGTCAGCTGGCTGTGTCCTCCTGAACCTCTAAACAAACAAGAAAAGGGAAGCTGGCCTGGCTCAGTGGGTTGAGTGCGTGCTTCTAGCCCCAGAGTCCGAGGATTGAGTCCTGGCCCCGGCCTGTGCAGACCCATGTGCTGAACTGGGTTGTGCTTCCCATGTGGGAAGAAGCCCCCAGTTTGGTTCCCGTGAAGGTGTGCCTCCCATATGGAAGGCCCCACGGCCTGGTTCCCACCCTGTGCGGCCCCGTGCCCACCTGTGTAGAATGAAACTATGTCAAAAACTGATGACGTACAACTGTGGAGACTGCTGTGGGCCCTCCCCCTTCTCTCTGTCTCTCTCTGTCACAAACAAACAAAACAAAACAAAACAAAACAAAAAAACCAATAAAATAAATAAAAAGAAAAGAAAAGAAAAGAAAAGAAACAAAAATCAAGCAACAAACAGAAAGGAGCCCAAACTCAGATTTTCTCGGTTCATTCAATGTGCAGAAAGGCTGTGACTCTGGCTTCTGCCTTCGTCTGCTTGTGGCTGAGAAGGTGCTGGTGAGCCATATGAAGACTCGCCTACCTCCACTGCTTTATCAAACAGTCTTAAACAAACATAGAGGAACATCAAAAAATCCCCAAAAGACAAAAAAACAAAAACCAGAAACAGTTCAAACGTCCAAATGGATGAACAGATCAATAAAACATGGTATATGCCTACAATGGAGTATTACTCAGTCTTTAAAAGAAAAATATTCTGACATAAGCTATAACATGGATGAACCTTAAGGATGTGGTGTCAAGTGAAATAAGCTAAACAAACAAACAAAAGGACAAAATAATATAAAATTCCTCTTTAATGAGGTATGAGGAGTAGTCAACAGAGTGGCTGAGGGAGGTGGCTATTGTTTAATGGATACAGAGTTAAAATTTGGGAAGATGAACAATTTCTAGAGATGGATGGTGGTGATGGTTGCCCAACAAGACTGTACTTAATGCCACTGAATTGTACACTTAGAATAGGTAATTATGTTATATTTATTTTTACTACAATAAACAAATGATCAGATTTAAAAAATCCCTGACAAACGGCACATGTTTATCAAAACTCACCAAATTGTACACCTTAAATGGGTGCATTTTATTGTATGTAAATTAAGCATCAGTAGTGTTGATTTAAAAAAAAAGGCTACTGCCACCAACCAGGAAGGATAAAATAAAGTGATAACGTAGTGTGGGAAGCTGGTATAAAGTCAATGAAGTAGGCTGTTAACTAAATAGTGTTAGGAAACTATTCCTGCTACTCCGCATTTTACCCTAACAGACACACACGGACCAGGGTGTTAAATCTCAGGCACGTCATGCTAAGGTGACCAGATTTTAACATTGGTAAAGTGGGACACCGTTGACCGGGGGTGGGGGTGGGGGTGGGGGGGTGGTTCTTGATTAAAAATTTGGTCTATCTCCCGCCGTTCCCTAGCTTGTCGTGCATTCTTTCCAAAAATCGGGACTTCTTTAAAATGCCACAGGACGCGGGACAAATAGTAAAAAATCGGGACTGTCCCGCCAAAAGCGGCACGTCTGGTCACCTTATCAGCCTCCCTCTTGTGCGGATTCCAGCCCTGCTCGGCACGTGGCACCCCCCAGGCGACCTGCCTGGTCCAGCGTGGTCTGGGTGACAGAGTACTCCTCAATGAGCAGACTGTCCTTGTGGGACAGGAGCAGCCGGAAGATCCTCGCCAGCGACGAGGAGGAGACCTGGAATTGGACCCTGTTGTAGTGCCGCTCCCTCTGCACGCTGCCCGGGAAGTTCCCCTGGAAGAACTGCTCCACAGGGTTCAGGTCGGGAAGCAAGTCATCCTTCGGGGATCTGACTTTCACTGTGACGATGTAGCCATCTCCAAACCTAGGGGAAGCCCACGGCAGCATAGGACAGGTCTGTTACTATAGCAATCCCCAAATAAGGAACAGACTCATCGAAACTATTGGGGATTAAAGGTGCACGCTATAGACCTTGTGTGCACGTTTAAAACCAGGAGGAAAAGATCCACAATAGTTTCTGGAGAGAGAATTAATACCAGTTTTTGTTTGGCAAAGTGGTCACCAGACCTGTGTCCTCTGTCCAACTCCCAGAGGCCTGGATGTTCCCTGTTCCTATCCCTCTCACATATTTGCTGAAGTCCAAGGGGGTTTTGGTCCCTGCAGCTACCACAGGCCTGTGCTCACTCAGTGGTTGGTGGAAAGGCTACCTGGCCCTTTAAGAGACTGGCCAGGTGGGAGCAAAGGCTTGGAAAGGCAGTACTTCCTATGGAAGCCCCCCAGAACACAGGTGGCAGCCAGGGTCATGGATCAGTGCTTTGCTCCTCCCCTCACCAGGTGAGCAGGTCACTGGCATATGGATAAGGAGTGGTCCACTAGCGAGTGTGTACACAATCAGCTGACTTCCCCACACCCTTACATCCTGGTGTAACATGACCCAGGGCTAGTCCCCTCTATGATAAACTGCTTGTGCCTTTAAGCTCTGGAAAACTGACTGCCCTTTCCATGGGGAATGGCCCCCCCAGTCACCTGCTCTGCCATGCATATGGATACTGAGGAGTGGGAGGGAAAAGAGGAGGGGCAATCCCCATCTCCAGCAGCAGACACAGGTCTGATGAGCTCACGTGCAGTGCAGGGTCCAAGCTGTAGTTGCTCAAGAATCATGGGTCAAATATCCAAATGCAGCTCATCCGTTGACCTTTCTCAATCAATAATCTGCCCAGATGCAGATAAGGATGTGCACTGTGGAGCACACTCGCACAGGTCCGTCTCGACATAGACAAGGCGGGTTGTGCGCGCTTCCTTTTACCAACTAGCATGGTGGTTTTTATATTCTGGGCCCTCAGAAAGCATTTGTTAAATGAGGGGTAAATCACCCTTCCTCGTTTCTAAAGCAGGTCAGCATGTAAGGGAACATGGCGTTATTGTCACAGTCTTATGTTCACTGCTAGACTTGGCACACAGACCATTATTAATAACGCATTATTTAATGCAGGTCACAATTTATGGGAACAGACTAATCCTACTGAAGATTACTGGCATTGCTGGTTTGCTGTACGATGCATGGGCATTTCTCACACTCAAAAGCATACAACATGTCAGGAAGGAAAATGGATTCTCAGGCTGTTTGGTCTCCTCATTCCTATGTTGGTTGTGGGCTCTTATGAAACTGATCATTGGTCATGGATTGGTTGGGACAAGCTGGTGGGATAATGAGGCAGTGGCAGTGATGCTCCCTCAAACTCTGCATGCATCCCAATCAGAACCCCTCCTCTGGAGATGTGGGGGAAGGGAGGGGAAGTGGTAGAGTGGGGGGCTTCAGCCACAGGCAGTTGGCCCAACATAGAGCGTTTCTTTCCGCACAATGGTTTTCTCCATCTGCTGCTGCAGAATGAGGCGTGGCCACCACCAGCCTCTGCCTGTGGGGTGAGAGGGCAGCAGGACCCTCCCAAGTGTCACTACAGAGCGTGGGGCCTGGTTGACGCTGCCAGGAAGGTAACCAAGGCACCTCCTGCCCCACTATCTCCTTACTTGCACTTGAGGTGCTGAATGGTGCCCAGACACCGAAAGGCGCCGTTGACCAGGATGGCCAGCCGTGTGCACAGGGCCTCACATTCTTCCATGCTGTGGGGCAGGAGAGAGGAGGTGAGGGGCGGGGCAGAACCGCCCGCCTGCTCCGCTCCAGCCCCTGGGAATCTCTTGCCTGTGCGAGGTGAGGACCACAGCTCTGCCTTCTCTGATGATGTTCACGATGGTGCTCCACAGCAGGCGGCGTGCCTGGGGGTCCATGCCTGTGGTGGGCTCATCCTGTGGGGAGGCAGAGAGGGCAGGAGCTGGGGGCTTGGAGCCGGCCTCCTCTGTTACTGCCCCCTCCTTGGCTGACGTCTTCTGAGACTGTCTCTGGCAGACAATGCACAAAATCACTCCCCAGTGGGGTGAGACCTGGGGTACTCAGGTGCAGAATATGGAAGGCAGGTGGTGAATCAGTAGAGTAGAGATAGAGCATGCATACCTCTAGACCCACTACAGCCCAGGATGGCGTTAAGGTTGATTAACGCAATGGCAGACTTACCTTAAAAACAAACAACCCCCCTCCTCTCCTCCCAAACCTTATACATGTTTGTAAGGAGGCAGGGAGATAGTTCGGGGGACCTTTTTGGCTCCCTGCAAGTCCTGCCTCATAAACCCCTGACTGCATGGTCACGGGGGCCTCAGGCCTGGGCCTGTTCCGACTCCACTGAGAGCCACATGAGCCTTTGATCCCGCATGCATGTTTGTTAGGTGACTTCTCTGGCTCCCTCCAAGTCCTGCCACTCCTGGCCTCACAAAGCCCAGACCTCCCGGGCACAGGGGCTTCGGGCTCTGAGGGAGCGTCACGTGAACCTCTGACCCAGGCCAACACCCCTGTCCACTTGGGATCCCAAACAGGCCTCCTCAGGCAGCTGTCCCATCTGAGCACAGCCAGCATGCCCCAGAGGGGCTGAACTGCCCTGCTGTGAGCCTATGGCTCCGCAAGGGACATCCCGGGAGCTCAGAGTCAACATGTGCTGTGTGACCCAAGTTTCCCCCATGAGCCACGCACCAAACGGTGCTGATCTGCTCAAAATGAGCAGTATAGGGAGCGGGCCGATACCAACAAGACCGCTGCATTTTCTAAATTGGCGGACCTGACCACAGAGATGCACTACTTGGTTCTAGCCCTTGTGCTACCCTGTCGCCACCGGTCACAGTGCCCCTCACCAGCAGCACCAGGGGTGGGCAGCCGATCAGGGCAATGGCTGTGGAGAGTTTCCGCTTATTGCCCCCACTGTAGGTGCCTGCCAGGCAGTCCGCGTAGAGAGACAGGCCCAGGCTCTGAATACTCCAGTTTGCCACCTAGGCGAGAGAAAGAAATCCCATTTGTGAAAGACGAAGAAGGCAACACCCCAAACCTCCACCAGTTCAAAGCCTAGAGCTCCCAGATCTATCAGAGGCTAGGTCAAAACAGTGCCACCTGCTGGCTCGTGTTCTCTGACACATGCTTTAGGGGACAAGCATCCCTTTTCCACTTCGTGCCTTAGACCCCGGAGTGCCCCCTCTTGGGGGCAGCCCCCTGAGAAATGGGTTTCAGCCTCGCAAAGAGCAGGACAGGGGAGGCTGGGATGGCTCAGCTGGTTAAGTGCTCGCTTTGTGGTCCGGCCTGGGCCCCGGCCCCGGCCTGTGTGGACCCATATGCTGAACTGGGGTGTGCTTCCCATGTGGGAGGCCCCCAGTTCCCAGGGAGGGGTGTGCTTCCCATGTGGGAGGCCCCCAGTTCCCAGGGGTGTGCTTCCCATGTGGGAGATCCCCGCTGGGTTCCCTGAGTGGCCCCACATCCACCTGTGTGGAATGAAAACTGATGACATATGGCTGTGGAGGCCACTTTGGGTCCTCCCCCTTCTTACCCAGTGTCCTGGACTATGGAAGAGGAAGAGTCATAGAGTCTGTTTGAGAAGATGGTGGGTCCCATTGATCCCACCTCAACGGTGTAACACTTGAGCTCTTGTGCATCACATGTGTACTCACCAAGCACTCACTATGAGCCAGGCTGTGTACTAGGCACTGGAGAACAAAGGTGAACATAGTTATTGACCTTGTACTCACAGATACGGGTGGTGTGACAATCAAAGTAAACAGAATAATGACAGATTATAACAGTTCTTTGAGGGAACTCAACAGGAAACTATGATAGAGAATAGCAGGTGTGTGTGTGTGTGTGTGTGAGCACACGTGTGTACATACGTACATGGGCACAGGAATAAAACTGGGAAGTCACTGGAGACAAACCCATGATGCTTCTGCCTTCTGCACTTGTAACTCTGCCTGGAATGTTCTTCCCCTAGATGTCCACAAGGCCCACTGTCTTAGCTGCTTTACGTCTTCACACCGAAGCCACTGCCTCTGTGAGGTTCTCTCTGGGCCACCCTACCTAAAAGTGCAAACCCCACTCCAACAATTCTTCCCAGCTCTAATTCTCCCCTAAAAACTTTTACTCACAGATGTACTGTATATTTTATTTATCTATTTATTGCCTGTCCCTCCCACTAGAATGTAAGCTCCACTTTTACCTTCTTATTTAGAACAGTTTTCAACTTACAGAAACATGTAAAAATAAGAATAGTACAAAGATTACACATAACCCCCCGCCCTTCTCTCTTGTTCTCTCTCAGACCCATTTGAGTGTAAGATACATCATGACACTTCACTCCTGAAGATTTCAGCGTCTGTTTCCTAAGAATCAGGATATTCTCTTATGTAACCACAGTATAGTTATCAAGGTCAGTAAGCTTAACATTGTTATAATACTTTGATCTACTGTTCATAGTTCTGTTTTCTCAATTGGCCCAATAATGTCTTTCATTGCGTCATTTTCTCCCCAGTTCAGGATGTAGTCTAGAGTCCAGTATTCAGTCACTGTGTCTACTTAGCCTCCTGTGATCAGGAACATTTCCATAGTCTTTCTTTGCCTTTTTGGTCTTTTATGACTTTGATTTTTTGGAAGAATACAGCCCCTGTATTTTTTAAATAGAATATTCCTTTCGAGTTTTCTTTTTCAGTTATAGGTGACATTCAATATTATTTGATATTAGTTTCAGGTGTACAAGCAGAATGGTTAGACATTTATATAATTTATGAAGTGATCCCCCACTTGGTACCATACATAGTGACTATAATACTATTGACTATATTTCCTATGCTGTATTTTATAACCCCATGACTATTTTAGAACTACCAATTTGCACTTTTTAATCCTTTCACCCTTTTCACCCAGTCCTCCAATCCCCTTCCCATCTGACAACTATCAATTTGTTCTCTGTGAGTCATTTCCATTTTATTTGCTCATTTATTTTGTTGTTTAGAGTCCACATGTAAGTGATATCATGTGGTATTTGTCTTTCTCTCTCTGATTTATTTTACTTAGAATAAATACCCTCTAGGTCAATCCATGTTGTTGCACTCTTTTCTATGGCCAAGTACCTTAAGAGTTTATCTGAGGTTTCCACATGGTAAGATTCAGGTTTACACATTCCCAATCAGAATATTACATAAGTGAAGTTATATTCCTTCTCAGGGCATTGCATCAAGGGGCATGAGTATCCATCTACCTCTCAGGTAATGGGTAATGTTAGTTTTGATCACCCAGTTAAGATGTTTAATTTCTCCATTGTAAGATTATCATGCTTCTCCCTCGTCCCCAATTAGCAATCTGTGGGAGATATTTTTAAACCACACAAATATCTTGCCTCTCATACAAAATTTCCCCTACAATTAGCAACCATGAATGATTCTTGTGCAACCTATCTTTACTGTGATCATTGCAAAATGATTTTCCAACTCTGTAACTTCCTCTACATAACCATTTGTCTCTCAGTATTTGACTATAAGCAAGAAACTCTCCTGTTTATTTATTCATCTATTTCATATTATTGACTTGTGAATTCCTATCCCCCTCAGTGTTTTATAGTTTATCACGATATTTAATTATTCTGATGTTCAGATAGTCCATTGGGAGCCCCTGCAAGATGGCTTTTGTGTACTTGTGACATGCCTCTATTGTGTGTGTGTTTTATAAGCACTTCTTTACTTTTTGGCATAATAAGGTGTTCCAGGCTCATTTAGTACCTATGCTGTCTCAGCCCTGGAATTCATCATTTGTTTGGAGTCATAGTTCCATTTAGTGGGGAATAGTATTAGATACCCATACAAGGGCACTAAGTGTGCTCATTGTCACTGGGGTATCTTTTCTTCTTAGCCCTTTCAGAGGACAGATATACATATATACAAACACATACATACATGCATATGCATGCCTATGTGCAATATATAGGAGCATATATGCATGCACGCACCAATGCATGCATATAAATACTTCATGAGTTTACAGTGCTATATCCAATTCCAATCTATCTCCCTAGGGTTTGTTCTTGCTTTGTCCTTTTCCATATTTGTATGTCCCTTCTTCTTCAGTGTGAACTCTGTCTCCCAACAACATTAGCACACTGATTCATTTACTTAATCCTATCACATATCTAAAATTGTTTCAGAATTTCTTTGCCCACACCACTATAAACAAACAAATAGACTGAAAAGAGCTCAGAATTTGTTGGTAGTTTTTCCCCTCTGCTCCACCTGCTTAAGACTAAGGACATATAGTCAAGTACTGTCATCAGGTCATTTGTATTAGTTATCTTCCTCCTCTTCTGTATGACGATACTATTTATTTGAAATAAAATTGCATTAATTTGTTTCAGTTTGCTTTCAGTGTTGAGATTTTCTGTTTTCATTTTTGCTGCTTCCCATTCTTATTGTTTTTTTTATATATAGAACATTAACATGCTTCCAAAAGTCCAAACAATACAAAAAATATCCTCAGAGAAGTGTCATTCCCTCCTAATTCCCTTTCACCCACTTGCCCTCATCGATGCCACTGTTTTCTTATTTACCCTTTCTATTTGTAAAGATAAGCAGACATGCATGCTTTCTTATTTTTCTAGTTTCTTACATAAAAAGTATTATATATTTGCTTTTTTGCACTTTGGTTTTTTAAAAAGATTTATTTTATTGATTTTGACAGAGACAGAGAGAGAGACAGAAAGAAGGGGGAGGGCCCAGAGCAGTCTCCATAGTTGTATATCATCAGTTTTCGACATGGTTTCATTCTACACAGGTGGGCAGGAGTCATGCAGGGTGGGAGCTGGGCCGGGGCCTCCTGCATGGGAAGCACATTCCAGTTAAGCATATGGGTCCTCACGGGCCGGGGCTGGGACTCGATCCTGGATCCCCAGGGCTGCAAAGTGAGCACTTAACCCACTGAGCCATCCCAGCTTTCCCCACTTTGCTGTTTTTTGTTTTTTTTTTAACTTCAAAATATCTCTTGGGAAAAACTCTGTGTTAGTTCATAGAGATTTTCCTTGTCTTGTTTTTTTTTTTTACAGCTGCATGAGACTTTATTGTATGTATGTACCATAAATTATTCAAACAACATCTTATAGCTGAACATTTAAGTAATTTCCAATATTTTTCAAGTACAAATGCAATAACTAACTTTGTGCATATGCATTTTGTATTATGGGAGGCCTATCTTCAGGGTAAATTCTCAGAAGTTGGACTGGTATGGTGGAAGGACAAAGACATACATTGCTTTGTTACATGTGAGGACCAGGATATTTTTGTTGTTTTGTTCATTGCTGTGTGTCCACCTTCTAGAATAGTACTTGGCACATGCTAGAGACTCAGAAAGCATTTGTTGAATGAATGAATGGCTAGTATTCTACAGCTGTCCCATCATTAAATAATTGCAGTTTCATGAACGAGACTTATGATTTACCAAATCCCTCAGTGGCCAAAACCAACCATTTCTTACCCTCTCGATTTCCTCTGCTGGCACACCTCGAAGCCGGGCATAAAGGTAGAGATGTTCTCGCCCTGTGAGCAGGTCATCAATTGCATTGAACTGAGGACAGTAGCCCATACTTCGATGGACTTCAGAGGTATTGGTTAAAATGCTGTAACGGGAAAAAGCAATTAGCAAGATTCCTTCTTATAGGTGATCAGAGAGCTGGGGTGGGAGGATTTCTGCCAACAGAACAGGAAACTACCTTTTCCCTTCTCCCACTTTCCTTCAGAAATGTGTACAACACTGAGGAATCAAAGCAGGGGCCCTTTGGGTAGAAACTGATGAACTTCCGGAGTGCTGAGCTCTGAATCCAGTCAGACCCTCCCAAGTTTCCCTGTGTAGGACTAATTGAATACCTGTTGGGAAGTAGGGGTGGCTCAGTGGGTTAAGTGCTCACTTTGCAGCCCTGGGGACTGAGGATCGAATCCTGGCCCTGGCCTGTGTAGACCCACATGCTAAACTGGGGTGTGCCTACCATGTGGGAGGCCCCAAGTTCGGTTCTTGACCCCCTAGCTTGAGGGGGCATGCCTCCCATGTGGGAGGTCCCCAGCCCAGCTTCTGCCTTGCGTGGCCCTCGCCCACCTGTGTAGAATGAAACCATGCTGAAAACTGATGATGTGCAACTATGGAGACTGCTCTGGGCCCTTCCCCTTCTCTCTGTCTCTCCCTGTCTCTGTCAAAAACAATAAAATAAATCTTAAAAAAAAAAAAAAAAAAAAAAAAGAGAAGAAGAATACCTGTTACTCAAGCTAGCTTTGGTTTTAGATTGGACCACTTGACAAGTCAGTTTAAAAACAAAGGGAAGCAAGTTTAAGGAATTGGCAGTGGTTTTTGATCCCTTTCAGACATTTGGGAAGTAGTCAGAGGAGATACATGCCTCCCAATGAAAGTAAATTACCCCTCTGTGTTTATTAGTAGAGATACAGTCAGTGAAAAAGGAGCCAAACAGATCACCACCTAGGGCAAGAGGCTGGGAGTGAGAAGAGATGAAGTGAATTGAGTTCTATCAGCTCCTTTTGCCTTGATGAATAAACAAACTGCCCATAGATTGATCTAATCTCTTAGCCCTTTTCTTTATAACTCAGGGTCTATGAATAAAGGATGGGACAGAAAGAGGCCATGTAGTCCCCCACTATGACAAAAATGACTTCAGGTATGGGTGGGCCGATTGCCAAGTTGAGAGGAACTGCCAAACCAGAAAACCTCAATCTTGTGTATTAAACCTATAGTTTCTTTCTAGCTTCCATCTTGGTTTTAACTTCTGGGCATCAGATTATGTCTCACTTGGACTATAACTTGATGTCTCATGGTAAATCCTATTACACCCTCCTGCTTTCCATCCCCGGCCCCCTCAGACTCCTTTTATTGCTAGTGTGAAGTCATTTGCTTGGTCGCAAGCTAAGATGGATCTGCAGATGAGCTAGAGCCAGTCATGACCTGGCTTGATTCTTCCCAGTCCCTTTGCTCAAGACCCAATAGGGACGTCTGGGGCAGGCAGGGGAACCAAATCCATCCTGTCTGAGCCAGTGGAAGCATGGTCAGGACTCTCCCTGTCCAGTGGGCATCGGGCCATGCTGAGGATGGTTCTTAGGTGAGGGAAGGAAGTCCCAGTCAGGCAGATGCAGGGCAGACATGAGCAGCACCTAACTTCACTTTTAAACCAGGGCAGAGGGTTCCTCTGGGCACATCTAATGTGTGTGAGTTCTGTTGTTCAAGAAGCAGCCTGGAAAGAGACCACCAAGCTCACATTCTCCGTCCTGAGCCCACAGAGGACCAGTCTATTTATTCACATCTTATCACAGAGAGTAGTAGTCACCCTGTGGAACCTACGGGCACATGCAAATGTCACTTTATAAAAGTTCCTTGACCTGGCTAAGCTAAGTGTCAGCACAGAAACAGGCAATGGAGATTAAGGCCCTGACAGCCCTTGAACCTGCCCCTACCGAGATACTCAGCCTAGAGCAAGGATGCCTCGTCACAGAGCTTCTTAACTTGAGGCCCAGGGGTTTCGCAGGATCATAAATGTGCTTTAGGGCTCTGTAAATTCACTGAAACTCTTTGCAAAATGTGTGGAGGGAGGTAATGGGGGGCAATGGTGTGTTTTTATAGGACGAAGGTGCAAGTGCTCATCAAATGCTCAAAGGAGGCTATGACCCCCAAAGAGTAAGAACCACTGCCTGGGTATGTCCCAGCATTCTGAGAATCCATGCGAACAGGAATCACTTCACAATCGCAATTCAGTTCAATTTTCTAGAGGGTCTATGTCTTGGACTCATTGGACTGTGCTCAGGGGGAGGTCCACCCCTCTGCACAGAGCTTTCAGGCTCTTGGAGTCTGATGCTCACCCTCCCGATGGCCCAGGACCTGTGCGAGACACCCTGGGACAGGACGAGCAGGACCCACCTTTGGCCTGCTACAGTGGCATCACCGGAGGTCACTGGGGTGTCCCCAGTGAGCATCTTGAAAGTGGTTGTCTTGCCAGCTCCATTAACTCCCAGGAGGCCGAAGCACTGAGGAGAAGCACACAAAATTGGTGTCCCCTTCAAGCCCGTGAGGGGTTGGCGTGTGCAAGTGTGCAAGTAGGGGGAGGCACCTGAGACTTGTGCTGCCGTTATGGAAGCCACTAGCTCCATGTGGTATAGGGCAGAATATGCCACCCCAAATAAGCCACTTTGGCATGAGCATGACTGTGAGCTGAAGGCAATTGAAAAGAAACAGATACAAGAAAAGCTCTCCGCCCTCCCCCTATTTGCCTAAAAGTTGGACATAAATTTACAAGGTCTTCCCTCACCCAAGACAGCAGTTAATCACTGGAGACAACTTTAGACCCTTATTGGCCAGGAGATGGCACCAGAGTAATCTACACATTTTTACTAACTAGCCTTTATCTACCATTAGTTTCCTATATATTTGCCTTCTAACAATTTGCCACTGAAGAAAAACTCAAAGTCCCTCCTCTTTGTCTTGTTGTATTTCTAAAAATATATTTTCCTTTGCTAAGATGCTAATAAGCCCAGTTCTAATCAACCCTTTAAGTCTTGTGTCCTCATGTCTGCGTGTTGCACATGCTAGCGAACTTCTTTTTGTTTTTTTCTTGTTGATCTGTCTTTTGTCAGAACAATTTATGGAGCCTGAGAACCTAGCAGGGTAGGAGAAAAGAGAATGTTTGCGCCCCTACAGTGTCTACTGAGCACTAAAAAATCATGTAGTCTAAATGTGTGTACATGCGAAACATGCTGGAGTTTGAAGACTTAGAACAAAACACACAGAAGAACATAAACTATTTCATTAGTAATGTTTTATATGAATTACATATTGATGTGAGAGTATGCCAAATATATTGTATAAAGTAAGTGACCAAGGTTAATTTCACCTGTTTTTACCTTTCTCATGTGGCTACTAGAAAATTGAAAATGCCCCATGGTGGCTTGCGTTTTATTCCTATTTGATAGTTCGGCTTCAGAGGTGAGAGGAGCTGTGTAGGGGCAGTTTGCGGAGCCCTTTCACGTGTGACCTGCAGAGCACCCACCTCTCCAGGACGAACGCCCACACACAGCCTGTCCACTGCTGGGCTGGAGGCGCCGGAGTAAACCTGCAAGGTCAGAGACAGTGGACTGAAGACTGGGAGAGGGTGAGAGCAGAAAGGGCGAGAACGCAAAGGATGGTTTAGGCCAGGGGTGTCCAACCTTTGGGCTTCCCTGGGCCACATTGGAAGAAGAGCTGTCTTGAGCCACACATAAAACACATTCACACTAACGACAGTGGATGAGCTTTTAAAAAATAGTCGCAAATAAATCTTATAATGTTTTTAGAAAGTTTACACATTTGTGTTGGGCTGCATTCCAAGCCGTCCTGGGCCGTATGCAGCCCACGGGCCGCAGATTGGACAAGCCTGGCTTAGGCAAAAACTGCCAACAGAAAGAGGTTACAGATTATCGTGAGCATTTGGACTGGTGCTGTGAGCATTGAGCAATCTCGAAGCTGACCCACTGTGTAGAGATGGACCCGAGAAAGATTAGTGAGGCTCAGTTGGGGTGGCTCTGGCTGAGCCCTGGGTCAGTACCCAAGAAGAATACTAGAGAAAATGCATTGGAACTCAATGTTCTTGAAAGACACATTAAACACAAAGATGACATCACCGCATAAAATTAGAAAAACGAATCGCTTGCATAGGCATATCGCTTATTCTGCAGAAGGCAAATCACCACGTCGTGCCATTGCTGGGGCCAGCTGGATCTCCAAACTAACTCGCCTACACTTGTTCTCTTACCTTGGTTAGTTCATTTAGACATAAGACATCACTTTTACTTCCCCCACTAATAACTCTTTGTCTTTCTTCAGCCACATCATCATCTTCATCAACGATGGGTTCCTCAGCGGGCCTGGCAATCCTAGAGGAAGGAAAGGGGACAGGATCGGCCTGGTGTTCGGTGTCCTCTCCCCCTTCTTCCGTTCCCTCACTTCTTCCCCAGGTGGGCTTTCCATCCTCTAAGATTTGACTTCTCAAAGGGGCTCCCCACAGGGAGGCCTTAGGCAGAGAGGGCAAGTGCTTGAGTCCAGGGTCAGCCCTGGGTTCTCGCCCCCATTCTCTCACCCTGTCCTCACCACCCTATGAGAAGGAAGGAAGAGTCATTTCCAATACCTCAATTCCCTGTGCTCAAAACCTAACACAAGTCCTTGTAATCTTTATGTGCAAGTAACCAGACTCAGCCTGAGAGGATGACAGGAGAAGGAACCCAACACCGTCCCGGAATGCCCGTTCTGAGGGCCCAGCGGCTCACAATGTAGCCCCGGCCGGGGTTGCAGAGGGGCTGCCTTCTGGAAACCTGAGTGCCCACGCCAGAATGAGGCAGGCACTGCGGCAAGAGCCTGGAGTGGACTGGTGCGCTGGGCTGGGTCCGGTCCGGGTTGGCAGCCCCCCTCCCCCCACCTCCCACCTTGCTCCTGCACAATCTCCGCTCCTCCTCTCCCCCCTGCTCCAGGCTGCACTAATCGCATGTCACCCCCATGGTCCTCCCTTCCCCTCCTCGGTCCTGACTAATTAGCAAAGGGGCCTGCCTTGTCTATTTTCTCGGGAATGCATACGGCTATTTCCTAGTACTCTGATTATCCCTCATCCATTATCATTTGCAATGCTGTCATCCAATTTAAAAGGAGTATCTATTAATAAAAGGAGGGGGATTAAGTATGAGTGACCGAAACTGACAATGTTGTATTTTAGACCCTTTAAGGTTTAGATTCTTTACAAATTCTTTTGTGTCTGCTTTAATGAGCCTCTTCTTGCATTACTCAGAACCAGCCAGGCTTTGAGGACATAAAACCCTCATGGTGTGGGGCTCATGACAAAAAAAGACGACCATATGGGTATGAAGCCCGGGCTTCGGCACCCTCAGGACAATGACGCAGACATACCATCTGGTGAGGAAGAAGTGGTGCTGGATGAGAAGGGTCAGGAGGAAGGACACCACGCCTTCTGCCGCCATGGCAACCAGGTTCTTCCCAATCAGCTCCCACTGGAAGGGATTTGAAGAGTGCTCCTCACCTGGGGACAGAGGCACCAGAAAGTGACAGGAACCACATGGCTGCCTCCACTGCTCCATAAAGACCTATTTCTAGCACTCGGCTCAGCTAGCCCAGGGATTATGCCAGGCATTAAGCAAGAGACAAATCCAAGTCTCCGCTTGGCCCCTCAAGTTGGAGTAGAGAAGAGTAAAGCCTGCCCTTGACCCCTCCTGTGGTTCCTCAGCCAAGGAAACAGAGGCACCCGGATTCCTTCTAGGCAAGAGGGCAACCCAGACCTATCAGGAGCCCACCACCCATGGCTGCCCGCTCAGCCTCACAGGATCCAAGACCACGCTCCATGGGCCTTGACCGCCACCCACCAAACCGGGCATAGATGTCTGTCACAGCCTGACTCAGCGCCAGGTCAATGAGGCCCTGTCCCAGGCAGAAATGCGGGAAGACGATGAGCAGCTTCCTCAGCACAGCACTGAACCCGAGCAGCGTCTGCAACATAGAAGAGCAGGATAGTCAGGAGTGGGGGTCACGCCCACCTGCCCCCTTCTGTGCCAAAGCCTGGACGCCCTCACCCTGCAGACAGAGGGGGCCCAGCAGGTTGACTGGCCACATGAGGGTTTGTCAAGCAGCGAGGGAACTTGTGGAAGGCTCACAGGGAATGCCTCTAGCCGGGCCACCCCCGAGGGAGCTCTCCCTGTAGACTCACTTTGAAGTCACATAGGAGCCAACCCAGGCATTTTCAGCAGGACAAGCAGCAGCAGTGGGGAGTGGCCCAGGCTCTCTCTGCTTTGGTACAGCTGTGAGCTGTCACTGGGGACTGAGGCCCTGTCCTCTGCTCTTAGCCCACCCGACACCAAAGAGGGCAGGATGGGCCCGAGCATCTGTCAGCTCGCTCAGCTCCCAGGACAACCCCGGTTGTGCGCCGCTGTCACCAGCAGGGGACTTGAGTTGGGGGGACTTGTGTTCAGGTGGTCAGACTGCTTGCTGCTTCAGCCTGGGAGCATGGGGCAGAGCCTGCTCAAGAAGGCAGACGGGACAGCAAGGGGGTGAGGCTGCAGAGGCCACCGCTGCCCACCGAGCTCACCTGTCCTCACCACCTAGTCCAGCCTCCAAATCTTTGCTCCCATGCCCTCATCTCTCTCTAATGACCCCTCCCCTTGACCCCCTCCCTCCACACGCCTTCCGGAAGGCCCTCTGCTTGCCCCTGAGCCTTTGCGCTTGCACTTGTGTTAACACGGCAGGAATGAGTGCCCTTCCCCTTTCCGCTCTGGTACTCCAGCCAGTCTTCAGAAAACTGGCTCCCAAACCCTCTTTCTCATAAGCCTTTCTGGATTTTCATGGTAAAATACCCACTCCTCTCTTACAATAACTAGCCAGGGCTAATTATTTTTTAACCTGTCTACTTTCCCCACGAACCAGTGGTCTCTGGAGGACAGGGACTGGGTCGTCACCATTTCAGTGTCCTTTCTAAATACCCTATATACGATGATTCTTTCGGTATTAAATGGGCTAATCCAATCCTACTTATTCCAGGCCAGGCTCAAACTGCATGTCTTCCATCAAGATTCTCCTGACTCTTGTAGCCAGTGCTATGGGCCCACGTGGATCTGTAGCATGTTATTTGGCTTGCTCCTTGGAGGTTCTGTCATGGGAGCATCATGTCCTATGGTTGATATTGGTTCCTAATCTTTACTCGGTGTACAGGAATTTTCCGGACTAAAATGGGAACTCCTGGGAGGCAGAGTGAGTGGGTCGCACCTGTGCATATCGGCACATCCATCACACAATGTTGGCTTAGTCGATGCTTTATGACTGATGCTTTATGAGTGGGCACAGCAGCTACTGGGACCTGGGGAACCACCCGAAGGATTCTGGGTATTTACCCAGCATCTGTCTGACGATTTACATGAAAGCAACCAGCTCTCATGCAGAGGAAGGAGGCATGCTCAGTAAACATTGGCTAAACAAGAGCAGCCCGCAGGAAGCAGAATGTTTTGAGTTGCTTTCAGCTTACTTTGAATTATTCTGAAATAACACACTCTCTCAGGACTTGCTGTGAGCCTGTGGCTAAAACAGCTCTCAAGAGCAGGCTTGTCAGTCCACCAGGATGCTCGGCTCCCAGGGGCGGGCGCGCTCTGTGGTCTCTTCACCTCCGGGGGCTGACTCTGACCATGGTATATGTTTTATCAGTTGTGGGACAGATGGGGGTTTTGTGTCTTGCTTAGTGGCCACAGAATGCCTGACAAGGTCTGGGAAACAGTCACTCCCAGGAGGCTGTGGGACACACGTCAGTGCAGATTTGCCGTGGGTATTCCCAGCAGGGCCCAGAAGCAGGAGTGGGGACAGAGGGCGCCGGACAGCAGTGCAGACATGCTCACCCTCTGAACTGTGAGGCCTAATGAGGGAGCGAAAGGCTAGGCAGGTTGCAGGGGACGCAGGCACCTGAGTGAGACCACCAACTCTTAGGAGCGTTTCTAGGACAGCCATGGACAGGGCTCAAACACAGCGGCTAGGAGTAGGGGTGTGGAGCAAAGTGTGCAGCCACTGCCACTGTATTTAGGACTCAGTCTGGCCAGTTTTTTTCTGGACAAAGAGAAGACTGGGATGGCACAACTGGACATTCTAGCTCATAAAAATGAGTCATTCAGCACCATAAATTTCTAAGCCTGCCCTCAGGATTAACTTTCATGTGGAATAGTATGTGTTATTCTACAGTGTGTATAAATAAGTGGGAGAAAGAAAATATATATATTTGCTGATAAGTGACCAGAACACATAAGAAACTCAAATGAGAGGATACCACTGGAGAAAGAAACTAGACTATTGGGAAAGAGGCCTAGAAAGGAGACTTCATTGTATGCCTTTTTGTTCCTTTTAAGTTTTGAAATCACATAAATGCATTAGCTACGTGTATTGTAGAAAGCCCAACACCCAAAGTACACAAGGAAACCTTCTGGAAGGAGTAAGAAAATATAAAGGCTCAGGATCATGAAATATCATTTATAGCTTATAAAATGAGCTCAGAAAGCCAAGCTACTCAGAGCACACACATGAACAAGAAGCTTGAAAGGAAGGGAGAGAGAGAGGGAAGGAGAGAGGGAGAGAGGGAGAGAGGGAGGGAGGGAGGGAGGGAGGGAAGAAGCAACGTTCCTTTATGTACTAAGTGTGTCCCGACGTCGTGCTTGCCCAGGGCTCTGGGGGACCATTGCACACTCTTTAGTGCCCTAGTGATCAAACAAGAAAGCCAAGAAAGCTCACCTGGTTATTCTCAAATAATTCCAAGATGAAAGTGATGGCACTGCTGTTGATGCCAATGAACAGATTAGCACAAGACAAGGCCACATAGGCTGTGCTGGGGACATCAAACAGGAAGGATGCTGGGTACATCATGGGAATGACTGCCCACCTGTGTGAAATGACACAACTCAGCGGGATGGGGGGACAATTGCAATTCCATCTGCTGTACCTCCAGATGTTGTAGAATACATTGTCTTCACATATGACTGTTTAAACTGGCAAGAACCCCAGGGGGCCCAGAGAGATTCTCCACCCCTGTCTTTGTCCCTCATCTTTGAATGGAGATAGTAATGCCTTCTCTGACTGCCCCATGGGGGTTTTGTGAAGAGCTGGGAATGTACTTTATAAACTCTAAAGCCTCGTGCAATGCACAGGAGCATCCTCTACTGAAGAGCTTTTCATGCTAGGCTGGACAGTTGAGATCCCAACAGGCTGTGTGCAAATAACCCGTGGCCAGTGCAGATGGAGACACTGAAATGGACACGTTGGCCACAAGTGAATCAGAACCTCAGCTGGCTGAGGAATTGGGGAGTGAGATTCCCAGACTCCAGTGAGGCCACAGTCTGAGTGGGAGAAGATTCAGGCCCTGTGTGGAATCTCCTCTGTCCCTGAGTGCACTGGGCCTCAGGGACACCTCCCTGGATGGAGTCAGAAACAGAAGCCAGACAGATTCTTCATCAGCAGCCCCGGAGCCTGTCAGGGCTGGACGCTAACTTTGCCAGCAGGAACCCTGGTTTTCTGTCAGAAGACCCCGCCCCGCCCTTGGCCTCTCTTTGGTGGCATTAGCTAATGGCTCAAATAACTCACCCATAAAGCATGAGAAGGGCAACGAAGGCAGGAAGGTTGTTGGGAGAAGTGTAGGCTTTCTTCTGAAATCCGACGACGATGCCCACCACTAGGGCAGCGCTCACGGAGTAATTCATCTTGAAGACAGAAGAGGAGACCAGGGACCTTTCCCCTCTGGACCACTGCATCCTGCTCTGGAGAACGAAGGCTGAGCCTGCCTGCTCGACAGATAGTCTAGGACCCACTGGTCTACACAGTTTTCAGCTTGCAAACATGGTAAGTTGTCCCCGAGTCCTCCTATCCCACCTGCCTGCACAGGGGTTTTTCAGTCTATATCTTTTAAAAGAATGAACTGTAAAATTCCACCTCATCTCTCGTTTTCTTCCTAATTGGTCATGTAGTCCTATTGATTCTACTTTCTAAGCATGTCCTTGGAATCCAGAAAAACTTAAAACGTAGTCCTTGGCTTCATGAAACTCAAATAGATGACAGGCTCTTATCGCTTTCCCTCTTTTCTTCCTACACAATGTTGTTAGAAAACCATCAGGACAGAGGAGGAAGGATGGGCAGCCCCAGTGGGGTTAGAGGAAGGGTCACAGGGCTCCTGAGCAGGGTGAGAACTTGAGAAGGGTGAGGGGGGTGTCTGCAGAGGGGGACTGGTGGGGAGTCAGAGCCCCAGTGGGCTGAGGAAGGGGTGAATCTGGGTAGCAGAGCCAGAGCAGAATGAGGGGGACTTCCACATGGGAGGGGGGAGCTGGAGCAGGGAGACGAGGGTGCCCACATGGGGGAGGAGATGGTGGCAGAGACGGGGGACTTATTACATACAGGTGCATTGTTCGGGTAGGTAGAGGATAGGATCCAGGGGTGACAGAAGCCAGGGTCTCACTCCTGGAGAAGGAGGTACAAATATGAGAAGACAAAGTCAGAATGAGCTGGTGGATTGGAACTAGAGGTGTAGTGAGCTCATTGTGTTTAGTATAGAGACAGAGAAATAGAGACTCAAATGTATATTTATCTCTAGCAATCTCTATCTATCTATCTATCTATCTATCTATCTATCTATCTATCTATCTATCTATCTATCTATCT